>VZTJ01005838.1:782189-846854 GCA_013397795.1 Orthonyx spaldingii
TGTGCTTTGCCCTCAATGTTCAAACAGAAAATTACTTCCACCAAACCTTATCCACACCCAGCATCCAGGTTTTATCTGGAGTGGCACTGCCTTCCCCTTCAAAATCTCCCCGAGAAATACTGCAAGGAGTTAACTGATGGAAGTTTTGGGGCACAATAATGTTGCTGTATTTGGCAGCTTCTCCACTTCTAAACTGACTCATTTGGCAAAAAAAAAACAACCCAAACAAAACATATATTAAGTTTCATCCTAAATATTAAAAATTAAAATGAAGAAGTCTTTTTAGCTATGGCATTGGTAGCTCTTTGTAATTAACCTATCTTTCTCCCTTGAGAAACTTGAGTTTAATTTAATTTTTAAGGGGATGAGGAGCATTATTTATTGGTGTCTTTCAGGAAGGCTGTGGGCAAACACACCAGCAGTAGTGGAAGGAGTCAGAAATTTTATTCTCAGTTTGTATTTTTTCCTCATGCTGGTTTTGGAATTTGAAAGGTGGATACTGGGATAATGAATAGGATGTAATTTAAAACCAAAGATGGGGGGATGCAAAATGGGAAGGACCAGGCACTAAAAACCAAATAATAATAGCAGAAGGAGCAGACCTTGAAGGATGAAAGCAATGCCAACATTTAGGTATTAGCTGAGGTACATTCCCCCCCCCATGATAGGCAAAAAGATTGAACCAGACTGACCCACATCCTGAGATGTCAGGGAATACACCAGAGCAGACAGGTGGCACACATTATCACATGTCCCCCTCTGCTGAGGACTGGACAGCTTGAGCCAAATTCTATGACCCCAGCCATGGATTATGAGAGCTCAGCAGCTCCAAAAATTAAGTCTGGTTTGGGATTAAGCCACAGCAGGTGTAAAAGGCAGAACGTAAAGGCACTGCGTTTCTGCAGCTCTTACTTTCCATGGGCTTTACTTTCCAAGATTGCAATCCTTGGTTCTGGCAGGAACACCACAAATTCCATTTAGGAATGAGGTGCTTGTTCTGCACTATCTGACCAAGACTGAGAAGGGCACTACCAACAGCCCCAAAACACATTTAATGCAGCTTTGGGAAGCAAATGTTAGGATTCTTTCAACACTTCTATTTTGATATTTCCTTGCAAAGAGGTGCCTATATTTGTAGCATGCCAAAGGAGAACCACAGAGGATTTTTTCACCTCTTGCGGAGCGAGATAAGAGCTGAATTGAGCAGATGTTCTGCAGGAAACCTCAATTTATGACTTAGGCAAAACCTTGTACAAGCCAGCCACGATGCCTCGGGTTTGTTAAAAGGCCAGAGTGGGGATCTCCTCTGGTTTGCAGGTTTTTATAGACAGCCCTTCTCATCAGGCCACGATATTTATAGAAGAGTTGCACCCAGAGGATAAGACAAATGGGAAAAACAGGGTCCCTTTTTTTTTTGCAGGTGCTATAATTGTGCCTGCAAGTGCTGCCATTGACACTTCTAACTTCTAATTAGACTTCCAAATCAAGCACTGGGATGCCAACTTGGTTTTCCAGTCTGGAAGAACAATTTCACTCACAGCATTTCATGCTCAGACCCATTGGGGTGGGATCATAATGGGAAGGCAAGATATCTGAGCAGGGTTCCCCATGGATCCCAGAGCTTTTAGAGGGTCAGAAATGTGTCTATGGCACTACACCACCTGCAAAGCCCAGCGCAAAAGTTGAGGTGTCCAAGTCCCCTTTCCTTTGGGGAATCCATAGCCCTGCTTCTACTCAAGTCAGATTATATCATCCTAGGCCTCTGATATCTGAGTATCCACAGCTCCCACTTAACCCAGTGTCTGCTTGGACTCTGCAGAGCTGGGCCCAGTGATTAAACAAAAGCAAAAATAAATTCAGTCAGAAAAAAGGGAAGGTTTCAAGCAATTCTTCCTCTGGAAGTGAAAATACCCAGAAATAGACTCTTCAAACTAACACGACTTACTCAGTGTAAATATTATGTTTCCAAGGTCCAGGTCTGGAACACTCAACTTTATGCTGTTTCCATCTTTTTATACATGCTTGTTTATAAAATATTCTATATTCTCAAGCATCCCAATCTCACCACAGTGCACAGCCACAGAGTGGTTATCAATGTCATAAATAAAAAAACACCAAACATGGTGAAATCAAAAGGTCACTTGCATAACTGTCAGGGAAAGCAGCGGTGAAATGATTTACAGACACAGGAAATATAATTTGGCGGTGAGGAATTCCTTTGGCAGTTAATGGAATTAATTCAATGCAGCCCATTGCTGGTTTAGAGGGGAAGCCCTCAGTGAAAAACAACTCTTTGGGAAGACTGATTCAAGGCCATGAGCAACTTAGGAATGCCTTTAATGGTCAACCAAAACCTCTGGCTTCGGGAATGAGGTAGAGATGTGAGTACAGAGCTGGAGGATGCCTGTGATGCTTCCAAGCATCTCTCACTTCCCATCCTCAGTTCCCAAGAGGCAACGGGTACCATGAATCCCATCACATCACCCAGATGCATCCACATGGCATCTCCAGCATGGCTGTTCCCGGAATAATCCAATTGTTAAGCCATTAAAAGGCCCACGTACAGCAAGGGAAAAAATACCTGAGCGCTTTAAATACTAATAGTCTAATAGTTCTTTCATTTATAGCCATATCTTTAAGTGCGTTACAATGTGTCGTTTTATGCATGTCCTGTAGTCAAATTACAAACCCGTGTGTGAGCGCAAGCTTAAGTGGCATTTAAAAATAGCCCTGGCTATTACTGCTAGCACATAATAAATTAATGATGGAGCATTTAGCTCTGCCTACAACCCCACAACCTTGTTCCTGAGCGAGCGGGACACAAGCTGCAAATAACGCTGGTGAGTCCCTGAGGAGGGTGGCCTCCCAAAATTGGGAGTCCACCCCCAAAACCCCTACTTTGGCCAAAGAACTAACCCTGGGAATGCAGCGGGGGATCTCACCTGCACACCCACCCTCCCCAAGCCATCCTCCTATGCAGCGACACCCATCATCTGATTTTATTTTTATATTTTTCTCCCCTTGCTTTCAGCTTTGAATGGCAATTAGGAAAAGGTTAACCAAGTGCCTTTCTCCCAGGAATCCTCTTCCTCCTTTCAAAATAACAGCGTTAGCAGAAGAAAATCCCAGATTAGGCTAACAGGTAGGAGCGTGGTGCAGCCCTGGGAGATGCTGTTGGAAGTGGGGAGATTGGGAGAATCATCCCAGCGGGAGACTAATACTCATCATTTGGAGCTGCAGCTGAGGCCCATTTGAGTGACAGGCAGCCGGGAGCTGAAAGAGCCGCTCATATCCCACAACTGCTGGCATGCAGACTTGAAAGAGATTTATTTCAGGATAATTAGCTGGGAGTATTAAAGGTGGCAGGAAAGATCTGCAATTACTGTTTAGCAAACAGAATGGAGGCAAAAAGAAAAAAAAAAAAAAAAAAGCAGGGGGGTGGGTGGAAGAGCCAAAAATGAAATTAAAACCCCCAAATGTTTCTCCACTTGAAAGTTGTTAAATAATTGAAAGAGTTCAAAGCAACTTTATTGTATTCAAAGTAGGGATTTTGTGGGGGGAAAGAGGGACTTCCATCATCAGCTAAATCTTTTTCAAGATGGGGCTTTGCAAAGGTGAAATTTCCCAACTTATATGGCAAAGAGGAGCTTCCTCCACCTTCTTCCCTATTTACACACTCCTTGGGCATCACTAGAATGTTTACCCTGGAAATAGGCTTTTTTTGATCTAGGAAAAAAAATAAATATATATATATCTCTACATGCTCAACTGTCAAGAGTTTTGAAGTAGAGTTTTAAGGTTATTTTCTTCCTACTGCTCTTTTCCAGGGCTGCCAAATTTCCCTCTTTCCAGCAAAGGAGATGTGTTTTACAGTTCATTTAAGAAGGCGAGGACTGCTGGTAGCAATAAATATCCTAAAAGAGAGGCACACCAGGGTAGGTATTGGGAGACGAGGAGATTGAATATATGGAGAACGGTTATTTCAGTTTTCCATAGAATGGTTTGGATTGGAAGGGACCTTAAAGATCATCGAGTTCCAAACTCCCTGCCATGGGCAGGATGGTTATGGAAATAACAACACAGGTGCTGTCTGCATTTTTCATGGTGGGGGGTCTGCTTCTTAAAAAAAAAAAAAGAAGAGAAAAAGGAATTTTCCTTGTGGAAACCAGGCTGACTTCAAACCCCAACCAATGCTCAGAAATGACCACCTCTGACCTGCTTCAATATTTCCTTATATCAGGCTGGGAGAAGCTTTATTCAGTTCCATCCACCTCCCCTGGCAGCTGCTGGCATCACACGTGAGCTCATCTGTGCCAAATACAAATAAAGTTCACCCAACACACAGAGCCTCAAAGCATCCAAGATTTTCATCGGGCTTCAAGACTCATTGTTGCCGAGCCCCACGCTGCTCTTTCAAAACAAGGAGCCTTTTCTGCATTCTGCTCAATGATCTACAGTCCTCCAAAATCATCTATTTATTTATGCTCTATTCTGGGATTTGCCCTCTGCGATGAAAAAAACAACACTGCTTGAATTGTGTGGAAATACCAGGCTTGCTTGGCCCACTTTGGGGAGGTTAGATAAAGACTGGGAAAGGCAAAGTGATTTTTAGTTGCCCAGCACCGGGCCCACAGGGGAAGAAAAGGAAAAAGCTAAATAAAGTGACGAGATGTGGTCTTGTTGCCAGATCAGTTGCTTGCTATACACAACAGCACATTTGGGCTGAGAAAAAGGGTAAAATCAGAATATATTGGGTAAACCTCATCAGGGGTTGTTTTTTTTTTTCTTCTTTTGGATTAAAAAAAACCCCTCAAAAATAGCCAAAACTCACTTTGCTGAATACACCAATTTCAACTTGACTTTCACAGGGAAAAGTTTCTCAGCTCTATAGAGGCTGAAGCTTCGGACCCCAAAGAAACAAGGTAAAAAGTCATCCCAGAATAGCCGAAAGCAAGGCATTGAGGACATTCCCCTGGGCTGTGAGAAACCCAGATTCTAGTCCCTGTTTTTCCCTGCCCAACACGGCCAAGGGCAGGCAGGGACTGACAGGGAGCTGGGATGTCCTGCCTCTTCTCAGGTCTCCTGCAAAACACATCTCACCTTTATGGAACTTCCATGGAAAGCCCTCCCAGCTTCATCTCACCATCACACTCCAGAGCTTAAGGAAAGTCACTTGATCTTGGAATTTGTGAAATGAGCAACTTATCTATGGTAAAGGTCTTCCCTTGGTGCTTGTAGAAAGTCTTCAGTCTCTGGAAAGCTGCTATAAACAATTTGTATATGATTTGTCTCTAGTGCTCTGGTAAGCAAAGCCCATATCATCCTTGCTCCCAGGCTGTGATCCCAGATCCAGCAGCTATATCCTTCACTCCTCATGTCATTACCCCACAGGAGATCCAACCCAATTCAAACCTCCCACAGCAAGGTCAAATCATGACCCAACCTCATCTATATCACAGGCTACGTTATTCCCTGCATCCTCCTCATGGAAAAAAATATCCACAAAACGTCTCTCTCTCCTTGGAAAGGCTTTCCATGTGATGCTGGAGGAAATGCCATGGATCTGCTTTCCTGCTCAGAGGGGCAAGGTGAGAGCACATCATCCCCTAGTAGTGCAAGTGCCACGATTCCACCATCCAGGCACAGTGGTCAAGTGGCCCCAGATGGGCAGCCAGTGTAATGGGCCCATGTCCCCATCATTCTCTCCCTCTCTGGCCTGGAGAAACCTCATGGATTTCTCTGCCTCTGCTCCCCAGTGTATCAATTGAAGGATGATTCTCTCTATTCTGTTCTTGGGCAGATTAATTATTTAATATTTGTAAAGCACTTCAAAGATGAGAAATGTTAAGCATTGTTATTACCCACATCAGTAGGATGGTGATGGCTTTGCCTCATCTTTATAAACTTCCTGGGGACAAACAAGAACTTAAAAACTGTCTCTGAACGCAAGAGGTGAGGAAGGCGCTGTGTCCAGCACAAGTCTGACACAGTCAAATGCAGGCAGGATTGGCCCCCTTGCACCCAGAGTTACACCAATAACTCCAAAATAATGGGAATAATCAAAGTTATCCGATGGTGCTTGAAGCATGTCCCTGTCTTTTGCTTGGGAAGCGACACCCAAAGTAGCCCACAGCATCCAAAGCATCCCTAGCCACTCCACAGAGCGAGGAAATTTTCTGCACAAAAGCTGGCACATAATAAAAAAGCAAGAAAATAAGGAATGCTCCTCCAATATGCAACTTCCTCCTCCTCACCAGCACCCTCCACACACGCCAAAGGCTGAGGAAAACCACCTTACACTTCAAAAAGCCCCTGTAAATATTCATGTGGTCTGTGTCACTTAACATCAGCACACTCATTTTCCCAGCTTGGCCCACAACCTGTTCACACGTTAAACTACTTAGAAAGCACTTTCTTTTCGCTGACAGTCTTTGAAGTAAATATAAAATATAAATATTTGATTTTAATGGGCAGAACCACAAGCACAGTTCTTCTGGAATACTTGGAGTATTACACCAGAAAAATAATGCATTTTTAATTAGGCTTGAGGTTCCCTCCACTGCTTTCCCAGCTTGAGGCAATCATTGCCCTCCTCCACTGCCCAGCTTTCCCTTTGGCCTCAGTGTCCCTCACCAAATAGGAAATAATCAGTCTTTACTCATTTCACCATGTTAGAGCTCATATTTATGAAGTGTCTCAGCTGGAAGTGTTTAAAACACACATAGGAGAACATCTCCATGTGAGTGTGCAGAAACACACTTCTCTTTCCTGAGGTGACAACCAGCTATAAACACAAATCACACTATTTTTGTAATAAAAACTGTTAAGGGGCAGAAACACAACAAACTGTAGATTTCTGGGCTCCGTTTGAATCTGACAAACTGCAAACATATTTCCTTTAAATACATCCCAATACCTTAAACTTTCAGAAAAGGTGGTTCTCCTCCTCTGCTGTTTTGCTCACCTATGTGGTGCCATCCTCTTCAAGCTTTATTGACACAACAAATATTTTTGAGAGTGCCAAGTCCTTCCCTGCTTCTCCAAGTTGACAAAGACACAATCATTAATCTGGGCATCATATTTAAAACCTGCACCTGCCTGCTATAGGAAATCCATGAATACTTCTTGATATGATAGATAATACCATGATTAGAGATAATTTCATTATGATAGATAGTATTTCCAAGGCAGAGCTTCTAGCCAGAAAAATAAATTGTTTAGCAAAGCCACTTCTGTTCAGGAGTTCAGCTATTTGGCATTAAGAGGTCCATGGGAAACACCTCTCATCCTGGTGAGAGCTCACATTCGCTGGATGTCACAGGACTGCTCATCCCAACAGGTTTCCAGCTAAGACAGAAGCCTTTTTCCACTCAGAAGGTGGCCCTTGGATTGGGGATGAGTGTTGGGATAGAATCACAGAATGATTTTGGTTGGAAGGGACTTAAAGACCATCCAATTGCAACCCCAATGCCATGGCAGGGTTATATCAATGTATATATGTACCCCACAAAACTCGTACAGCACCATTTTATAACTAGATAGAGTGAAGAAAATACAAACACAAAAAGGCAGACTGTATTAAGAAAAAGCTATACAGCTTTGTAGAGAGGAGTAGTATATGCTGATTTTCTCATATCATTTATGTCTGTGTATCTATATGGGAAGAAAAAAATATATATATGACAGGCAGATAACTTTTGAGATGAGGACTCATTTCCCAGGGAATCCAGGCAATGTTTTTCAAAAGGTTGGTGTAAGCCACACCCAGATGACCAAGCAATTACTGGGGAGAGAAAATAAAGGGGACTTTTTAGAAAGTTCTGCAACTGTCCCTGTGGCTGCACACCAGGCTTGTGCTCACTCGCAGCCATGGCTGTTCTTCAGTAGGAGTTGTCACTCCGCTGCTAATAAAATGTGATGGTGTAATTGTATTAGCAATTTCCCATCATGTTATATTAATATGCATCATACTACTATCCATTTTCACTAATGTGACATGAAAGGCAGTAATTTGATTACTTTTCCCTATGATTATGGGGAGGGAGCTTGGCCTTCTGGATGGGCCATACTCCAGGCAGCTGGAGCATTGAGCTCTTGATCCTGTCCCTGTCCTCAACATTCTGCTCTGCCTTGAGGAGGTCACCCCACCTTTGGGTGTCTCAGTGCCACAGCTGATAAATACACAGTTCACAAAGTTTGGGGTAATCTTGAGTTAAAGCAGACATTGGACATGGGAAGGATGACCTGGAGCATTCTCTGTCCATCATGGTGTTTTCCCTGTATTTTCATATTTTCCAAAACTCTTAACCACCATCTCCATTAAAATGGATTAAAGTTGTCATATAGGGAAGGTCTCACCTACATCCTGACAATGCACATCAGTGATACTCTACCTGCTCATAAATTATGTCCCTTATAAAATACTCCTTCCTTCTTTCATGGACAAGCCTTTTGGAACCCTTCTGCTACCACATTCCTTTTGCTGTGCTCCTTTAAGAGGCAAATATGGATGCTTATAATGCAGAGGAAATTTGTGTCCTGCTGGTGAAATTATTCTGCAGATTTCACTCCATTTCCAAGCTCAGGGTTTGCTGTCTTGCAGCCTTGAGCAAACTACTACAGTACTAATGTGCTGGGGGCTTCCAGCTATCACAAGGGAATAATAATTTTTTTTTTTATTCTTCTCATGCTTTGCAAGGTTTTTTGTGCCTTGCTGTGGCTATTTGCTGCCACTAAGATAACCTTGGCAGGTCCAGGGCATAAACAAGCAAACCAGCATCCTCTCCATGCCTGCTACCTTCAGAAAACACAACACAAACTCATGATGCAGTCACCGCTTATTTTCCTAATTAAAGAGCTGGTGGTACTGGGAATATTTCTTCAGGACCACTCACCAGAACAGGTAAAGGAGGAGTTGAGTCCAGAGAAGGTAAGATGTCCCCCAACCCTGAGCAGCCTCAAAGTGGCCAGAAACTACTTGATGTGGCCACACACACCCCCCACAGCAAGGATTTGTGTTAAATCATGCAAGTTTGGATAGTCCCACGCTGCTGATTTGCTTCCCTGCCCAGAAGGATAGTCAAAACTCATCCAGCAGCTCTGCTTGCTGTAGAACAATAAACCATGGGAGAGCACCATAAATCCCGGTAATGTGCTCCGAGGAAGGCAGCCACTCCGAGGTCAGAGCTGGAGCTTCTTGGGAATTTTCAGACAAAAGATTTTTCATCAGAAATTGCTGATTCACCAAAACGAAGGCTTTGCCATACAGCAAACCAATCTTGCTGTAGCTTTCATTAGGGGAGATCTCCCTGGCCCCGGACAGAATTAATGACCATAAGAAGAGAGGCAGAAGCCTCCTCTGAAACAACCTGCAGCTTTCACCTGGCCCACGAGGGACCAGTGCCAGCAGCATCCCACAAATCCCATCGGCCCATATACACCAGGATAAAACTATCCTACACCTGCCTGCAGTAGCTGTGCCTCCCCCAAAGAATGAAATACCTATTTACCCTGGGAGACGGATGCTCTGCACCAGAGGTCTCTGCAAGGATGAGAGCAACAGGCCAATTTATTTAAAACAAATGCCTTCCCTGCCTTTTTCCTTTGAAAAAAGTCCAAGGCCCACCAGTGATGGGTGTACAAAGGTCAGTCCCCAGGCCGCGGTGGATTCCAGCTCCGAGCACCTTTCTGTGCTCGAAGGAGAGGGGAAAGCAGCAGCAGAGCCAAGAACCTCTCCCAGCCTCCACTGGGCTATCGGTTGCTTCTGGAATAAATCAAAATCAGTTATGGGAAATGTAAAATTATCATTTGGAAATCACTCTCTCTGAATAATTCAGTCATTGACTTTCACATCAAACAACCATTCCAGCCACCCACACACGCAGTTCAGTCTCCTGCTTAGTTTTAAACTCTCTTTAATTATCGGCATTAACCTATCACATCGCTATTTCATCCTTATTCCATGCCGGGGGAGGGGGCGGCTGTCTGATAAAGCACAACCAACTGGAAGACTTTGAGCTGTCCTTCTGCTCCTCCTGCCCAGCCTGGGGGGGCAAGGACACCACAGCCACAAGTGCACCTCCAGCATCTCTCAGAACCTTTCCACAAGGAGAGCAGCATGGAATCATGGAACAGTTTGAGTTGGAAGAGGTCCTTAAAGGTCATTTTGTTCCAACCCTCCTGCCATGGGCAGAGACACCTTCCACTAAACCAGGCTGCTCAAATCCCATCCAGCCTTGCCTTGAACACATCGAGGGATGGGGCAGAACACTTGTCCCCACACCATCACAGAGCACCCTGGCAGGAGCTGCTGCTGCCACATCTCCCCCAGCACCCAATAAAGAGTTTCTCCAAATAACGTCTGCTCCACTTCATACCTGCAAGGCATCCCAGGATGCCCAAGAATCCCCTTTTAGGCTGCTCTTCAGGAAGCCTCTCATTAAGCAGCAAACCAGCCCAGCCTTGTGTCATCACCTTCTCTCAGGGTGTTAATCACATCCAGCAAGCAGGACCCCACCACATACCTGCCTCAATTAACATCCCTCATCTGACTCCCCAAAAAGGCCAGAAATATAAATACTATATCTAGAGCAAAAGTTTATTCCTTTTCCCTTAAAGTTCCTTATTCTCCCTGCACTTTGACAACATGTTTAAGTTAGTTTCACATTTTATTTGTCTACTAAGCTCCCAAAGTTGGGAAAATTAGTATTGTGCGTGTGGTTTGATTTAATTAGTATTTGGGGAAATAGGTCTGGCATGTTTCATGGAGGCTTGGGGAAATTGTCAATTAGCATTGTGTTAATTGGTGTCTGCTGTCCTTGCTTTTTAGTTTTTAACCCCTTTTACCTTGTTCCCACTTTTGGTATGTAAAAATCTGGCTGCTTATTATTCTTTAAGTAAAGGATTAATTGCTTGAATTCCTGCCTGTGCCGGGTGTCCTTTTTCCCCCCGTGTGGTGGGATTTGTGCATCTCCTCCAGGCACTGGTTTTGGACACTGGGGTGGAGTTATCCCCTGACCTGGTGTCACCCTGCCCGGGGCCGGGATCTCTCCCCTGCCACCAGCACCAGCCCATCTACCCAGCTTTTCCTCCCAGAGCTTCCTTGCCTTTCCCCTCTCTCATCCATGCCATTAATCACTCATTCCAACAGCACCAAAATCCCACGGTTTAGCAAACAAAAATTTGAATAAAGGAAAGATGAGTGAAAAAGAGGGAGTTTGCCACAAAACTACAAAAGTAAGCTTTGACACATTAAACACCATCTAAGGAAAGGGAAGGATATTCCCTTTAAAATCTCACACTGCAGTCTTTAATTTGCCATACTGACATCCAGGAGTAAGCCAGAGGTTTGCATATCTACCTGATGGGAATAATTAAATAATTGTTAATTGTTATTAATAACTGAGGTCCTGATCTTGCAGACAGGCACGCAGACACTTAGATTTAGGACATCCATACACACGAGGGTAAGGCACTGGCAATCACTTCCAAGAGTGATGCTCCCAGAGCCTGAGAGCATTTTAAACACACACAAATTCCCAGTCTCTGTGGAGCATCCCATGGCCAAGGGGCACCCTGGAGGAGAGCAGGATTTGTGAAGGCACAAGGACCACGCCAAGCACAAATGTTACATTTCAGCACCTTGGCTGGAGCATCCCCATCCCTGGACAATTTTGGGTGCTCAACCAGCTGAATCCCACCAGCCCAGGCCTGACCCTGTATCCAGCTCCTCAGGCATGGCTTTGGGAAGAGGCAGCAGCAATGCCCAGGGAGGGATGCTCCCAAGGGTAGGGCAGGGGGCTGTTTATGCACCAGCTTGGCAGGGAGCCAGGAAGAGCAAGCAGGTCTCAAAATTATTCAGAGCACAATTAAAACACATCTTTCCAGGCAGAGGCATTTGCATGGAAAACAGCGGAGGAAAACTCCCTTTTTTGGTCCCGGGTCTGCAGGGGAGAGTGTGAGATGATCAGGTTAAATTAGTTCAACTGCCCCACAAATATACCTGGTAGTGGTCCTAGTCTTAGGCTTCACATTTTTCCCAGTGATTTCCAGCCAATCAGTGGGCATGGAGAAGGTGACCCAATCTCGGAGCAGATATTTGGGAACTGATGATGCCCAGACTGACACAAACAGTGAAAAATTAAAACATGCAAGACACAGTCAACCAACAGCAAGCAGCAGAACCCACAACTCTGAGCAAGAAAATCTGCAGAACCATGAGTAAAAGATGCTGTTTGCCAGGGAAAAGTGCTGCCAACCACAGCAATCCACCTGAGGAATGTAATAGGGGAATTGAAGGAGTCAGCACCATGTTTGAGGGGGTAAATTCAACCAACACATGAGAAGGTTACAGGGGCTTTAAATGATATTTGCATAGAATTAGAAAGTAATAATTAAAGTAGTGAATCATTTGAAAGGAACTACACTGTCTTCACAATAATTATCTCACCAGAATTTCAGAGGCTGAATTATTTTCTATTGGATTTACAATTAATTTTGTAAAAATAACAAATCCTCCCTAAGAGGGACCACAGTACTATAATGATAGCACTTGAAAGTGCCACACAGACATTAACCAAATGATCATCCCAACACTTCTGTAAGGTAGGGAAGCACTGTTATCTCTGTTTAGGAAGCATATAGATAAGGGGGTAGTTGAGCTCCCTTTTTAACCAAAGCTGGGCAACCTTGTCCCAGTCATAGCAGAGATATTAATGACCTAGAGCACCCATGACACACATTTTATCCAGTGCCTTGTTCTAGACTGTTTCAGGTCCTTGGCAAAGCAAGAATTAACATCTCTGTAAGGATTGTGGCCATCAGTCCTCTCCAATCTTCAGATGCACCTACTTCAGCATCTCCATCCAGGAACAGCTGCTGTCAGCAATCGATCTCCAACAGCACCTTGGGAAACAGGGCTTGCTCAGAAATACACCTCAGGGGGAAGGGAGGATGATCACAGAGGGCAAATATAAACAGGAGGATGAACCCAGCTCTTTATGGGCTTCTCTCAGCCAGATCTTCAAACAAAAGATGAGTCTTTCTAGAGGCTTGGAATAACATATCCCAGATTAAAGCATCCTCCTCCAAACCAGCATCCAGGACTGCAGCTGTTAGGGAACACCTCTGGTGATACCCACAATGTCACACGCACTCTCAAAGCATTGACCCTTGGGTTATTCTTGGGTAATGGTAGGGGTTTAGAAAGCTGAGCTGTGGAGGGGATCACGGATGTGCTCAGATATGTATTAATTAGAATTCCTGCACAGTTTTCTTGTGTTAATTATAGCTTAATTTGATTGCTTAATAGCTCTGGTTTTCGTAATGTTTAGCACCTGTTGTAAATTGCACAAGATAAATTGTCTTCTACCATCTACACTGTTTACTCCTAAAAATTTTCATTTCACTTTCAACTCCTGGCTTTGGATTTGAGCCATCGGCTTTTCTCATCTTCGGCCTTTTCACCAAAGAAATCTTTTTTTTTTTCTCCAGTGGGCTACTTAGCCCCCAAAGGGGATTTCTGTTAAATCCTTTCCCAAAAGTGAGAATTTAAAAAAATAATAACGAGTAAAGAGAAATATCCACACACCACAGAGCATGCAAATGCTGAACCATGGTATTACACAGACTTTCACTCGTTGGGTCATCCTTCTTCACCGTGGTTGTCCCCTTCTCCTTTTCCAAGGTGAGGGGGGGACGTTCATCCTTCTCTTACAGGATTATTAGACAGAAGTGGAGGCCCTGCATCATTAATTGATTTCTTCCATACATTGTGCTATGATACAATTTTTCAAGGCTGTGCATAATTGTGGTCCCTGTGCCACTGCTCTATGTTCTGTCCTTGTCATATTGTCATTGAAGGCTGATTCCACCCTCTGTAATTGGAGATGTTCTACTTTTGGACAAAGGTGTGGGGGCAGCTCAGGGGAACAGCGCTGACATTTACTTCATCAATTTATTTTTATTGTTCCTACATTTATTGCAGCTATAACAGCCCTTTAATAGTTATATCTCCTCCCTGTAGGGTATTCTGGTATTTGAAATTTTTTTAACTCATTTGTTCTCATAGATAACAGTAAAGTGCATTTCATGCTAACCTTTAGGTTTCAATCTTCTCTCTTTCTTTGGCTCCAAAGCAGTTGCAGCTTTAAACTTTTACTGCATTACCAGTCTAAAGGCCACCACCACCGAGTCCATTCTAGCACTGGAGTAACCACAAATTAGTGGTCCTGAAAATTTCAGGGAGGCGAGTCCTAAACCCTGAGTGCCGCTATTACCATAATTCAAACTTGGCCATCCTTTTAATAGAGGAGGAGAAAAATACAGTAAATACTAGCACTGAGTCTCCTTTTACAGTCTTCGGTCAAACAAGGGGTAATAATTGCATCTTTATGACTGGCAAGGTAACTGACTCTGCCACCTCCGAGCTCGTGCCCTTCAGTACCTGCAGAGGCAGCGAATGGGCTCGATGTTCAGACAAAACTGTGCCTCCATTCCACAGGTTTCCCTGTGCCATCTTCCCAGATGGACTTTTTCCTCTCTCTCCAGTTTTATCATGCTTGCTGCTCAAGCTACAACCGAGCAGCACCACAGAATGCAAATTACTGCTGGTAATTGACTCACAGGTGGGTTCCAGCAGGAGATTTTTGTTGTTCAGAGATGTCCTGGTTCAGAAGGACAGAACACTTTGCTGCAAACACCCAAATCTGTGCTGCCACCAAGGGAATGTCAGCCTTTTGTGCTTTCTTAAAATGGAAGCTTCTTACAAAACCATTTCTAACCCCACCTATCCAGCCCTGCTCTCATTTATTGCCCAGAGATTCTCTTCTTCCTCAAAGGCTCTTCCCTTAAAGACACAGCCAAGAAACACCTTAATTAAAGTGAATGGAGACATTTGGAGCAAAATTAGGCCAGGGAGATAAGCTAGAAATGAGATAACAAAGGAGAGGGAACAAGTACATAAAACAGTGAAAAGCTCATGGATTTTTAATGGAACTGTATGACTTCAACACTCACCCAACAAGGCCCACTAGAGGAAACAAGGCTGATCACCTGGCTCAGCGTTCAACTCAGAACAGCCCAAGAATACAACTCATTGTCTTCCAGGGCTAATTTTTCAAAGCAGTTTTGGCCTGATCTCTGACTTTTTGCATCCTCATTGTACATCTATCCAAACATGAAATGCTGCAGCCTGGAAATTATGTAGAAGAAGCGGGCGCTGGCATGGAACCACCCCTGCCAGTCTCAAAAACGTAATCTGTACTTGAGATGTTGCAAATTGTTCTTTTACTAGAACAAAAAAAAAAAATTATGTAGAAGAAATACTTTAAAATAAAAATTCAAGTCTTCAGCCCTATCCTTCCCCTGTATTTCAGTTTTGAGCTTCCAGACACAAATGAAGGTGACAGCCTCGTGGTTTCCCCATATGAACCACCCCGGGAATAGTACAGAGCTCTCCTAGATGCACCATTACTTGCCATTAATAGGATGAAGAGCTTCCCTCACTGTGATTAAAACTGAGTCTGGAAGGAACAAGTGCAATTTAAAGCACCAATTCAGTGTTACTGGTCGAAGCAATATTTGTATCTGTTTCTTGGGAACTTTAGTGACACTTATTTACAGAAAAACCACAAAGAAGGAAGGCAAAAGGGAGGAAGGAGCTTCAGGAGAGGCTTGCTCATAATTTTTAGACTTTGTGTCACCTGAACACTCCCAGGAAGTCATAAAAAATAATTTCATGTGAAAAGGGAAGGAGGTTTTCCAAAAGCTTCTGAGAAACAGACAAAAGAAGTTACATTAAATTGCTGGCATTGCAAGAGTTCATACTTTCAAGTCAGAGCAAGTTTTCAAATATTCAGTTTGATAATTTGAATTCAATTTGAGACCTAAGCAAAATTTAGTTTTATTGATGATGCACTTGCACTTCAAGTTGTTGTTTTTTTTCTTTTGAAACAGCAAACTACTTTCTGAATTTAGGCAAATCTTGCTGCATATGCAAGCAAAGCATGAAATTGAGTGTGGAATTTTCAGGCACCAGAGGCACTGGGATCTCTGCAGGATTGTGCAGACAAGGTGATACGGAGCAGGCATACACTGCAACCCCCTTATCCATTCACTCACAAATAATAATAATAATTTTTAATAATTGGGGTTGGTTTTTTGGGTTGGTTTTGTTTTAAGTACATTGCAGGTTCTGTTCCTCCTGACCATCCCAGTTTGATGAGAAAGATAACAAAACTCAGAGAGCTGAAGAAGAAAGTGAAAGCAAAGGCAATAGGTCACTGCCAGAATCTGTAATGAGGGAAAATGGCCATTATAACCACATTGAATTTGTGCTGCTACCCTCCATTTAAGGCTTTGTCACAGTTTCCATCAGGATCCTCCCAGTAGTTTGATTCCAAAGGATTTAAAATTAAAGCACCAAAAAATTGTTCTCATTCCACATTTGCCTCCTGTTCAGGTAGGGCTGCATTCATGCTTCTAAAACTTACACTGATTTCAACCTTATAATAATTTATTTGGAGGAGATCTGAAAAGGCAACGCCACAAGCTGAAGCAAGCCAAGTTTGCATCAGGTCAAACACTTTTCTAAGGGCTAGTGTCCCAACCTGGTAGGATTTTAATTCCAAGGCTTTTCTTATGTGGAATGAGAGCAATGGTTAGTTTAAAACATACCAAAAAAAGTTACAAAAACAAGATGCTTTGGTGCTTGACTGACACAAAGCTTAGCACCTTGGTTGGGCAGTATTCCCAACTTCAAAAAGCAATTTCATAGGATCTTAGACGTGTTTGGGTTGAGAGGGACCTTAAAGATCCTCTAGGTTCAAACTCCTTGTCATGGGCAGGGACACCTTCCACTAGAACAGGCTGCTTCAAGCCCATCCAACCCAATCGTGGTTTCTGGTATCAATCTCCATCAGGGAGGCAGCAGATACTTCTGAGCTTGAGTCTCCCCCTCTTTAAATTGTTCCTGCCACCACTTCTCTTGGGAAGAAATTTTTCTTGAGACCAAGTCTCTCCACAGTCTAACTTCAACCAAAGCCACTCGCACCAACCAAGGAAAAATTCAGCCTTTTGGTTAAAATCAAACGTTTCTAAAGCTTGGACTATTTCTGCTTCTAAGTTGTTTTCTTAATGCTACCTCTGTTTCCCCGTTTTGTGGGTTAACACTTCTTGGTTTTGATTTTGCAGACTTTGTTCCCCCTGTCTTTTTAACTTAGTTTCCTGTTTACCATAAATTACGTTAAAATTCATTTTTGCAACAACAACAAAAATACATCCTGCTTGCTTTACCTGTACAAATGTATTTACCTGTAGAAAAGTGTTTACCTGTAAAAATGACAACATTGCTACCCCACCACATAGCAGTGTTGTCAAGCTCAATTAATGCTCGTGCAGTGCTTTGAAGATGACACATCCCACAATTACTTAGGGTTTGTTTGGGAATTTTTTAATTTTTCTGTCTTTAAGCCTTGTTGGACCATTATTGTTCAGAACAGTGCTTGGTAGCACCTGACAGCTCCTGCTTTCCCAGAAGATTATTGACAGCCACAAGGGCCTGGCCCCTGTTCCTGCAGGTTGGTTCCTCATCCCCAGCACACTCACGCCGCATCCTCTTTCTTGGAGAACTGAACCTCCAGAGCAAAACTTGTGGAAGTTGCTCCAAGCACAGACTGTGTCCCTCACACACACAGGGATAACCGAGCTCAGCAAAGCGGGACTTGGGAGTTATCCCCAACAACACCAAACCTGCCGAGTTTCCCATGGAAAAACAGCCCCCATGGCACACATTTGGAGCGCGTACTGTTTAGGAACATCTTAGACCTGTCTTTCCCTTTTGCTACACGTTCCTTTCCTCATTTTTTTAATTTATAATTTATTAAAGATTCCAATTGACAGAGTGCTCACTATGCTAAGCTGGAACCTCCTTGTCTGAAGCACTTCCCTGGGCTCTGCAGAACTCCCCTTTGATTACCATACGATTAGTTTGTTCAGCTGATGGCCTTTCTTCTCTGAGATCCTCATTGTGTCTCCTGCCTCCTATGCAGTTCTTAAGAATTTAAATGAGCCATTTTATGTCTTTCTACAAGCAGAGACCAACAAACCCAGCCCCACCCTTCTGCTTTCACTTTTAGTGTGCCTAATAAAAGTAGTGTGAGGGTTGGGTGTTGGTTTGTTGTTTTTTCTTTTCTGGGGGTCATCGCTAATGGAGAATTTTATGCTGCTTCTGACATTGTTTGTGGTGCCTCCCAACAGACTGTGTGCTCCTGAGGATTTGAAAGACGGTGACATAAATGTCAGGGAAATGCCTCTGCTGTGTCAGGTCTAATTAGACATTTGTACTTGGGGGACAAACACCTTCCTCGTAAAAACCAGAGCTCAGCCTCACTCAGCACATGCTCAGAGAGCCTTGCAAGAAGGCATCACAAACGGCACTCAGACCTCTCCAAACACAATTTTTTCCAGCGTTTCAATTCAGCCCCCACAACACACACCTACATGCCCACTCCTGCCCCAAGAGACTTCCAACTCACCAAATAAAGTTACCTTGCTGTGTCTCGCCCAATTGATTTCCAAAAACACAGAAAATCTCGAAGCTCAAGACACCAAATTAGAAAACAATGAGCAGAGCTGGTCCTTTAACAGCTGCACCTGTGAGCCCCAGTTCGGGGGCACAGCACAGGGTGGTTCCCACACTGCCGTAGAGTAGAAACACACCACCACCTGCTTGTCTAACAATTACTCCTGCAGAGGATGCTCCTGCAAACAGGGAGCTCAGGGCTCACCACTGGGTGCACTTCTCCCACCATTTCTTCTCCACTTATGCTGTCCCTTTAAAACAGAAGTTTCTCTCCACATTTCAGGTTGAGATGGACACAGGCAGCCAAAGACTATCTTAATGGTTACCTCTGTCAACCTCAAGTCTCCTGTGCCCTTAGAGACTTGGCAGGGTCTCTTACAGCACTCTGCAACTCTGACGTGTCTGACACCAACAAGAATTCAGTCTGCAGATAGACCAACTGCCCAAGACCTCACTTGGACCTGAGGCCAGCAGGTACCAGCAGCCATCTCTCTGCGAGGGCAGGTTTATGGCAAACCACAGAGTCCTTCCTATGGACAAGTAGGTCATGGAATCATTAAGGTTGGAAAAGACCATCCAGTCCAACCATTAACCCCGCACCGCCAAGTCCAGCACTAAACCACATCCTGAGGTGCTGCACACACACAACTTTTGAACACTTCCAGGTTCCCCAGGCCACCTATTCCAACACCTGAACCCCCTTTCAGTGGAAAAAAATTTCCTACTACCTAATAGATATGAGGAAAAGTCTTGGAAAGAGAGAGATGCTGGGGGAGCCTCACCCGGGTGCACAACTGCTGTAGAGCACAGCTTTGCCCTGTGCCTCCTGCTATGATCTACCTGCTCTGGCCATCACTGTGTGAACATCCAGTATCCCTCAGGACAACAGGAGGGAGAAGCCTGCATTTATATCTTCACAGGTCCCTGCATGCATATGTAGAAAAAAAAATAAGGTTGCGAGCTGAAAACATGAACTCTTAAAATAGTCTCATCTTGTTCTAAGTTTTAACTTCCCCTCCTTTGTCCACCCAAATCTGAGAGAGCAGCTCCCTCTGTGGGTTTTCCTTCCCAGCTGTTTGTTTGCTGCCTGAGGGTGTATTGGGGAAGTGGAGGGGGCACCTGGCTGGCACCCAGCATCACTCATTGCCGCTCCCTCACGAGGCAGGAAGGAAGTAAAAGAGCACCACCATCACTACCCAAAGTCCAAAAGGTTTGTGCTTCCCTGCCCCTGAGGTTAAAATCCAAGAAAACATTCACTTTCTGGATCCTTATTTGCACAGGTAGCTCGCTCAGCTGCACCCAAACGCTCCCAGGAGTGCAAGACTCAAGTGCCCGTGTGAATAAACCTCTGTGCTCGTAGCAAGCACGAGTGAGGCACTGCAGAGTGAGAGCAGCTCTGAACAAACAGAACTAAGCAGTAAAATGATCTGTGATACAGCTGCAGAGTCACTGTGCTCACTGCTGCAAGTGGCTTTGTACAACAGGACTCTTGCCTGGAAGAAATTAGGATTTAGTGACAGAACTTATCACTCAGGCGATTACACGGAGAAAATCAGCAGCAGAGCAGTATCTCTCTGCACTGCCATGAAGGGCAGGTGAATCAAAGTCAAACACACACATTCAATAAGCTTTACCATCCTGAAACCCCTGCCCCTGTAAAAATCACTTTCTGGTCTTTAGGTCAGATTAAAATGGTCAAAGCCCACGATCCATTCCTCAGAAAACCGACTTCTGAGGGCACAGGAGTTGGAAGCAAGAACCACTCTGCTCTCAGCACCAACAATAGGTCCATGCTCCTGGTGCTGTCTTAGAAAGTGGAAATCTCCAGCCCCAGCCACATGGCTGATAAAGTCAGTGTGCACATAAAAGATCCTGGGCTCTGTTTCATAAGAGACGTGGTCCAATCCTGCCTGGACTCCAGGGTGATTACATACCACCCACATAAGATGTCCTCTGCTGTCCTGACTGCAGGTACCACTCTGGGCTTCCAACCAGGAGAATGAGTCTTGGCTCTCCACCTGAAATCCCAAATCCATTTCCTTCACCCTACTGCTGCAGGGGAGCCTGCAACCAAATCTGAGCTTTGCAATCACCCTCTACCACTCCAGAAGACCCAAAGACCCAGACCTGGCAGGGCAGGGGATTGTACAGACACAGCTGTGCTGAGGCTGGGCAAGATCCTTTGGGATATGAGCACTGGGGATTAAAATGCAAATCTGCTCATATGTTGCCCAGAAATACCCAAGGTCTGCAATAAGAAAAAGTAGACAATTCCTCTGCAATGCCAAAACCTTCAGTGCTTTAAAGCTTCACAGGGAAAACAGATGTATGTTCAAAAGCCAAGGGCCAAGACCACTTCTGTGCTTTGAAATTTTTAACCAAAATCCAAGGTTCCACTTTCTGTTCCAAGTACAATGAATTACCAGACCCCAGCCACCCCAACCCGGCAATGGTCAGAGGGTTCCCAGCTTCCCCTCTTCTCCCTGCTTTAGATTAGTACCTCACATGCTCACACATTGTTCTGAGCCCCCTGTCTGGGGTACGTGTGCGTCAAGGGAGCGGCTGGTGTGATATTCCCAGCCTAATCCAGGAGGATGCACATCCACAGCTCCCGATGACTGAGACGAGACCGTGCCCTGGGGGCGTTTGCAAGGAACATGAGCCATGTTGAGACAAAGGGGTGTAGCTGTGGGAGGCACCGAGGAGAGCTGTCAAAAATGGAGAGGAGTATTTAAACAACAATCTTCTCCCCAGAAGAAGATGGCCTCTCCCACCCCTCATTTTGAGCCTGCACCACAGGGTCCAGATGAGCTCCCACTTTGTTGCTTGCTTGTTTGGTTTTTGGGGTTTTTTTTCACAGAACTAAAAATGTTTCCAAAACTACCTTTAATGAACCGAAAATGTTCATTTGAAAGTCTGCTCTGTGGAAAGAGTGAGGCTGGTGGAGGGAAGGAAGTGACACAGGGTTTGCTGACCGGCGGGAGGCTGCTTTCAATCCCTCCTCAGAGAAACTGAGATGAGGTGTCAGAGCCAGCCAGAAGCCCACAGCCAGGCAAGGAATTTCAACTGCAAGAACTGACCCATTTTTTTCCCCACATTCTTATTTTCAGGCTGAGATACCACCCATGCACGTCCCTCCTGCCTATCTGAACGCTTTAGGCCACATAAAAATTATGTACAGCAGTGGTTATCTTCATTATTTTGGCCAAAGGATGCTCCTTCACAAGGAGGTGGGAATTGGGCAGGTTGTGTCCATTGGGATCAAGGATGAGGCAAGCTGCATATGCTCCTAAATCAGAGAACTGCTTCCCATGCCTAAACTTTGACTTTTGCACTGTCCTGACCCAGCATACAGGAGCTTTCCATCTCCTGGCCCACTGGAGAAAGAAGGAGGGGGGGGCAGAAAAAAAAGAGGAGGGGAAAAAAGGCCATTTTTTTAACTGAAGGAAAAGCCATGCCAAGTCCTACAAGTACCGCCTGGCCAGGCGCCAGGAAATGTGTAAATTTTCGTGAGCTTGGGCTATTTTGCCAGAAGNGGGCAGAAAAAAAACGAGGAGGGGAAAAAAGGCCATTTTTTAACTGAAGGAAAAGCCATGCCAAGTCCTACAAGTACCGCCTGGCTAGGCGCCAGGAAATGTGTAAATTTTCGTGAGCTTGGGCTATTTTGCCAGAAGTCTGCAATGTGTCTGGACACGACTGGTTCCCCTTTGTCAGCCCCGGCCTGACCGACCAGGAAGTTTAAGAGAGAGAGAGAGAGAGAAAAAAAGAGACAGGCAGACACATTTCCCCACCCCCGGTAACACAATGACTCTCCTGTAATACCTTTCATTTCTGTACCACCAACCGCAGTGGTCCCACACTTTGGGGTGGGAGGGGAGGGGGACCAGAGCTCTTTAATTCTTCAAAACCCAACTTTTTTTCAGTCCCGTGTTTGCTGATAACCTCCCAACCGCCCTCCCAGCTCCACAGTGGTTATTAGCTTGGCTTGTTGCTATAAATACCAGCGTTAACTCCTTGTATTCCCTGAGGACTGAGCTGGGAAGAAAAGGGGCATTTAGGCAACTTTTTCTTCTTTTGCTTTTTCTTGGAAAAAAAAAAGAAAAAAGAAAAAAAGAAAAAAGCAGACTGAGTTTCACATAACACACATTTAATAGATTTACCCAGAGTTTGAAGTGAGGTGCTGGAGGTGTCAAACCTCTGCCCAATTTTCCCTCCTGGCTTTGGGCAGGGGCAGGAAGGGGGAGGAATGCATTTAAATGCATTTAGGAAACACAGATTTCACCAGACAGAGAGCCAGGAGACCTGACTCCTCTTGCAAAAAGATCTGCTGCCATGGCAAGGAGGAGGAGGAGGAGGAGGAGGGAAGGTCACTCAGGGGACAAGGGGAGGAAAGGGCAGGGTCCACTCACACCCTTTGCTCTGCCCCACTGGCCACGCTGGTCTAACCCAGCACCTTTCACAGCAGGGGGAACGTTCAAGCCCATTTCACAGTTGGAGGACACACCTGCAGAGGCAGCCAAGTGTGGACAGGGGGAAGTTTAAGAGTGAAAATGCTGCTGTTTCTCACCCCACAGGCTTTGAGCCATCGCCCTGGTGAGACACTCGACT
Organism: Orthonyx spaldingii; assembly: GCA_013397795.1. Classification (NCBI taxonomy): domain Eukaryota; kingdom Metazoa; phylum Chordata; class Aves; order Passeriformes; family Orthonychidae; genus Orthonyx; species Orthonyx spaldingii. Next base: position 805,378 of record VZTJ01005838.1, read on the forward strand.
ACCCAGGTCCGTGGGCCCGAGCAGAAAGTGTGAGATGCTCTGAGCAGTGCAGAAATCGCATCTCCAGCCAGGTGGTAACGGGTGAAAACTGAAGGGTTTCAATCCTCAGCACCCATGACTAACATGATGAGGATGATTAAAACTCCCCTTCCTACAGGGGTTAATTCATCTGATTCTGAGCCAGATGCCCTTAAGTACCAAACCCAAGAATTCTAGGATGGATTTGGTTGAAAGGCACCTTAAAGATCTTCTATTTCCACTCCCCCTGCCATGGGCAGGAACACCTTCATCTAAGCAAAGTTTCTTCAAAACCTCCCAAAAGGAAAAAAAAAAAATCCTCTTTTTGAGGGTGTTCAAAATTAACCTACAGGTTTAGTTCTAATGATTTTTGATGCCTCTATGAAGGAACTGCAATTATTTAGATAGTCATGTAGCCTCCCCACCCACTGACAGATGACTTAATCTAAATTAAATAGGGAAAAAAAGCAGACTCTGGAAAAACACTGTGTGGCCCATGTTGAACCAAGTAAATTGATATCCAAGAACTTTTGTGTGTACCTACACACACACAGAAGGAAGGCTTTCCAGAAATGCCAGGAAACGAAGAAACATGATCAAGACAGGAAAAGTGATGCAGACAAAGAAAGATGTCCAGGTGAACATATGAAAAGAATGGTAGTGATAGGACTAGTTTGAAATCTTTTTTAGAAGTGTCCCACCCCAAGAATAAGGCAAAGTGTTCAAGAGACCTCAGTGGCATTGAAGGTTATATCCAAATACTCACAGGGATGAGATGCTCTTGAGCAAGTTCTCAAAAGAAAAGGGTACAAATTTCTTATTTTTCACCATCAAATGTTCTCATCGCCACTTTCCACCAGCTCTCCCTGAGTGAATACATTTGGTTTAGCCAGCAAAATTAGACCCTATACCCATTAAAACCATCTTTCCCAGCTCAGTTCAGCAGGCAGATCAGAGACCCTTCTCTGCCTCAGAAGCTTTTTCAGCTCCTCCAAACCTCCTTCGACAGAAAACCCTGTTTATTCCACTTATTCAAATATTGCTTCATTTACTAAAACTGTAAAAAAGTGAGATTACCCCAAAATCATCCTGTTTAAGAGCACGCAAGGCACCAGATGCAGAAAACATGTGAACAGCAGCTTTCCAGCTACAGTGGCTGTAATGAGGGCATCTCATGGCACCAACTCAGCTATTTCCATCCAGGATACTGCCAGGCCTTAGGATGAAGGGCAGAAGCTGCTCTTCAATGGCCAGAGAATGCCTCAGGTAGACATAAAAGCTTAGTTTTAAATAAGAATTAAAGCATTTGCACATATGTAGGTGAGACTTGAGAGGTTCGTGAATGTATTTGGATGTTCCACCAAGAGTAACTCCTGTTATTCACACAGGTAAAGAGAACTAAGGTGTTCCATAGGAGAAGCAAGTCCCTCACAGAGGAGAGAGATGAGAAAGCTGAAGACAAAAAAATGTCCAGCTTTGCTCTCAGGTTTTTCTTTTAACCCCAGAAGTCAGTGGTTTACACATAAAATTTTAACAAATTAATCTCTCCCCTCACTTATGGAAACATTTTTCACTGCAGGAAGGAGAAAAAAAAAATTATCCCAACTCTAGCAAGACACTGTCTGCCCACAGCCAGTGTTTTCTGGTCGCTTCCTTAGGCTGGCCTGAATCAAAGCTGCCATTCATCCATGGCCCACTCCCGCACGAGACCTGGGCACACTGATCCACCATATACTCGTCGGGAAGGACACCAAAATAAAGCAGATGCCATTAGCATTCGGAGCACACATCCACTTGCTAACCCCCCTTTCATAGCCTTGTGTATGCCTTGAATCAGAGGGCTAACGAGACAGAATGCTGTGAATAAACTCGGTATGAATAAAGTATGAATTCCCTGTATGAATAAGGTCTTGGAGTAAGTGTTCAAAAACCCAGCGCCACCCCAAAGCCTCCCAATACAGACAGGGATAAAGGGAGAACAAGAGTGGCCCAGCAGTGCATCAGCCACAGCCTGGGGTCCCTCCTGCCAAGGGCAGCCCAGGAGCGGGGCTCATCCTGCCCAGCAAACACACAAGAGGTTCTTGTGGTTTCCCATCTCCAGCTCACCTACTAACAACTTTATAATAAGCCCGGCCTAGGTGAAATATCAAACTCTGTACATCTCAATAATTCTTCATGGGACCCACCCAGTTCTCCACAACCCATTACAGTGTCTATCACTACTTGTAAACTCCTTCCACTTCAGTATTATGGCAAAGTGACCTTGCCCTCCAACTGTATTATTGATAATTACTGAAGAGAAATATAAAATGCCCCTTGCCAACACTCTGTTGGTGTTCTCCATGACTCCAACCTTCTCCCAAGGCCAAGAACCTTGGAGCCATCCTTGATACTCCAGCTTTCTTTCCCTCCTGTCTCCCATGCCCATAAATCCACCTGTCACCACCTCTGGTTCACTGACAGAGCCCATCCTCACCTTGACCCCGCTGCTGCCGAAATCTCTATCCAGACCATAATTACTTCCCATCTTGACTCTAGTAAATTCTCTCCTCCTCTTTCATTTTTATGGCCTTTCTGAAAGTAAGTAATCCACATCCCTGCTCCTCTCCCCTCTCCAGGAAGTGCATTCACAGCCTTGCCAGAGCTGCACAAGGGCTTCTCCCCACTGGATAGGGACTGAGCTACCCCATCTTCCCCAGGGAATAAAAGCTCCTATAGGAACTGGTGTTGTGGGGGAAATTATGTGCTCCATCCCCTCACCCTGGCCTGCCCTGTGCACTCATGGGCCTGGACCATTTGCTGTAGCACCAGCTGGAAAAGTTGTTAACCAAACACTCAGGGAAATAAGAGTGAAAGCAAAATTAGGGTAAAATATTATAAATAAATAAACAAACCAAAGCCTGATGTCAAAACCAAGATTGAACAAGGATGGCCCTTGGCAGCCTGGCTGGGACTCCAGAGGTAGAAGGCAACAAGGCAAACCACAACCGAAAAGCATATGGGGAGGATTAAAACATGGAGCTCAAGAGGATAAAACTTTTGGGAGCACACCTGGTCCTTGGTGCTGCTCTAAGAATAGAAGCTCACAAAACACAAAATGGATTTGCTGACCAATAGCCCCCACGAGAAATGCCAAAGGAGCCCAACTATCAATTTCACAGGTCGGTTCAATGAGACAAGGACAGAAGGGAGGAGAACACCGGTGACATCCCAGTGGGGTCCTGGGGGCTCCCCGTGGAGGGACCCCTGTCCTTTGCTCCCCAGATCCTGAGGAGTATGGAGTGATTAATTGCTCGTGCAGGAATCGATCCAGGTTCACAAAAAGCACAGGATTGCCATTTCTTTGGGAGGGGCCACCTGGAGAAGCTGAAATTCAGATGACCTGAAGTAATTGTGTTTCTCTGTCTTTTCCTGGCATTTTTAGGTACTGATTAATGCAGAGCCCAGGGAAATCAATAACATTAACCCTTAGGAAGTGTTTGCATTTATGTAGAGGATGCTGCATGCATGATGAGCTTGGATTTATCCACTCCAAGCAGGACGGAAAGTTGGAGAGGTCTCCTAATGCCACCCCAGTGTTTTTGGGGGATGTCCAGGGAGAGGAACCCACTTTTTTCCCCATGGCAACCCCCCTAGGATTGCAGGGGGAGAAAACAAGTCGAAAAAAAAGATAAAGTAATAAAACAACAAGATAAGAAACGAAAATAGAGGCACATGATGTTTTGGGAGGGGGGACTCTCCAGGAGTGCCACAAGCGCCGGTGGCACAAAGCGCCGCAGTCTGTCCCCGTCGCAGCATCTTTCACTCGGGTGCAGACAAATTGATTTGCAAAGGTTGAGGCTGGCAGCTCAGCCTGCTTTGCATAGCCAGCGCTCCCCGGCCACACAATAAAAAGTAGCCTGGCAAACAGAGGCACGCAGCGGGAACTGGCCGGTTCAAAGTCCAAACCCCACACCCCCTCACCCCAGTCTGGTTTGAAAGGTCACTGTGTGTCTGGGAAAATAGTCTCAGGATACGATCCTTTATTAAAGGTCACTATTTTTCAACGGCACTTAACACACACTTGCACACAAATTGAGGCTGGAAAAAAAAAAAAAAAAGGGGAGAGAGAAAAAAAAAAAAACCTGGGGGCTGCCTCACATTGTACATTGTGCTCGCAAGATTTATGTCTTGTGGTCACCAGCAGTAAACACACACTGCTTCAGTATTAAAGTTCACATTAATCCACCCTTTTTTTTCCCCCCCCTCCCCTCCTCCTTTAAATCAGCCTCCCTCTTTGCAAGGCAAACAGTGGCGAGGCAGGACTTTAACTAATCACTTTTGTTTTTCCTCCCTGCTATAGGGTTTACCTTCCCATGTGGTTTTTTCTCCTGCTAATTTCGTTTGGATGCTGGCTTCAGTTTGATGCGTTGCTTGGAAGTTTTGGGCTGCTGATGTGACCTTTTTGTTTTAACTCATCTCTATGCAATACATTATTACAAACATACTATTTACACTATAGAATAAATACAAAGAGATACTATTAAACAGCTTTTTGTTGGGTTTTTTTTCCTCCTGAGTTCTACAATCATATATCACAATGAGACATACAGTTATTAAAACCAGAAAGCTTTTTTTTTCTCCCAGACATATCTGTATTGTATTTCCTTATGCAAATGCATCAAAAGTAAAATAATAATTCCTATTTTACACACATAACTCCCCATGATAAATATTTTTACTCATAAAGAAAAGATTTTGAAACTCTATGTTGAGTTAATAGGTGAACTGGTTTTAATGAAGGTGCCAAATTAATTTCTATGAGAACTGGAAAAATAAAAAAAGCCCACCCAGTGAATTTCATCTAGGAAGCAAAGCATGCAGTGTTCTGGATTTCCATTTTGTTCCATAATAATATATTTTCAACCTATCAAAAGCACAATTTCCTTTCGCTAAAAAGTTTGTAAAATATGCACATGCAACTGTGAAAATGTCCCCTGCTTATTGCAACACCCCAAAACAAACAACAAAAATTTATTTTCCAAGTAGGGTAAGTAAAATTTAAATTATTTTGCATGGCCAGCACCAGTATTTATATAAATGCTTTCATCCCTTTGTCTGTTGGGTTTCACCTTGCCAGGGTGGGAGTTGTAAAGGGTGAGCTCCTCTGCAGTGCCCTCGGAGCCCTTTGAAGTGACCACTTCCAAGCTGTCCATCAGGCTGGCATTAACCCAGCCAGACCCTAACTGGAGTGGCCAGGAAAAGTACCAAGTGGGAAGGTAAAAGGGAAATGAGAGAGAGGAGGTAGAAGTGAAACTCTGAGACAGATGAACCCAGGGGCTGGGTTAAAATTTTAAAAAAAANACAAAAACACCTGTTTATAAGATGACCAAACCCTGTGTGCTTAATGACCTTTAAAAAAGGTTATTTTTAAAGGTCATTAAGCACACAGGGTTTGGTCATCTTATAAACAGGTGTTTTTGTAAAGGGTTTGTAGGGGGTATTTTGGTGTATATATAAATAAAAATACACAGTCAGAGGTTCAGACTCAGAGATCCCACCTCTCATCCCCAGAGCACTCCTGTTTCCCACAAACTCACTGACATAAAGGTGCTCCTGAGGACAGGGAATAAGTGTACTCCTGCTTCCACAGTCCTCTCCCAGGACTGGAGTGGATGGGCTCAGGACCAGCATTCCTACAGGACATGCCTTAGTACTGTATTTTGGAGAGGTGCTTTAAACCCAAATTCTCTGCCACCATATGTATGCCTTTGGAAGGAGTTAATGTAGAAGTGAAATTAAGAGGAAAATACCAGGGGCTAATCAAATGTGCAGGAAAAAACAGGAGCTTTGTGGCAGGAACACCAAAATTGGCTTTTTAGCTTCAAAATGAACCCTAAAAAAAAGAAGGTGAGAGAAAGAGCAATAAAGACTTTTCTGCCAGCAAGGCAGGGGGGTTTTTGATAGTTTTTTTTAGTTGCTTTGTTTGGTTTTGTTTGAAGGTTTTTTGTGGGTTATTGTTGTTTAGATTTGGTTTTTTAATTTAGGTACACTTGCTTTGCCACAAGAATTAGGGGATTATTCCACCTCCCGAAAATTCTGTTCCTAATTCCTACAACACTTCCAAGCACAAAAAGGGTCCATAAGAATGCTTTTCTGCTGAGGAGACCTTCCAGCACCTCTTTGTTCACAGTTTCCCCAGCCAAGGGCAAGCTGGTGGCCTCAGACATGGATTGCCCCAAACCCACAGGCACTCAGTGCAAGTTCCCACTGATGGGATGTCTCAGAAATGCCCACATCTCACAAACAGCATCGCTCAAGGTGCCTGAACATCCCACACTGGGGAGCTCTTATGGACACATCAATGTCCAGAGCCAGCTCAAAACCACAGAAAGAGCAGAGGAGAGGTATTTGGAACAGTAAAGATGCTTCCTGACAAACAAATCCCCACCACCACCACATTTGCTCTCTATTTTTCCCCACCTGAGATCTGCCAGCACTGGCTACAGGGGAAGGAGGGAGGATGCAAAGAGTTCCCAAAGCATTCCTCCTGATGATTTTATTGGATGAAGCCACCTCTGCATGAATTATGGAAGGAGCATCAGGTTAAAAGGGTTTTTCCTTAAAATCCCCAAAATATAGTCGGCATGTCTGAGTGGGAATCTCCCGGAAGGAGATCCACACAAGTTCCCACAGTTGTGAGCCCAGAACTTCAGAGTTTCGGTAGAATTTGATTCAGAATGAAACTGTCTTGGACAGACAGCACCTAAAAGTCCCCTCTTCACAGATCAATATTGCTTTTAACAACCAACCAGCTCCTTGCACCCAGACCAATGACCCACATGATCCAGCTTTCCCTTTCTTGGGCAAACAACTCCAAAGCAATCCATAAACCCCCATTACCGTTTGCATGATACCCCCTACTTCTGCTGGCGGTTTAAAAAATAAAATAAAAAAAATCCCACGTGACTCCAACCTGAATTTAGAAAGAAAATTTGGGAAGGGAGAGTGCCTGCCTTGTCTCAGTTGCAGCCCTGAGCTAAGAAAAAGGAACTGCTGAGTCCTGCTCTCTTCTGCTCCCATCCCACACCGGGGCTGACCACAGCCCCAGGAGCCTTCCCAGGGTGCAGCCCACCCTGTAGCTGCTTTGGGGATGCTTCCCAAAATGAGGAAGGGATGCTCTGCTTAGGGTTTCATGCACATCAACACCCCCATCCACCAGCCACCCTGATTTAATTTCACACAAATGCAGTTTTTGTTTGCAGAGGTTGGTCTTGATGTGTAGTTCCTACAAGGGTTGGTTTCCCAGACTGAGGCCAGTTACCAAAAAAACTCAGTCTCATTTTTTGGCAGCAACTCACATTTTGGACTCATCACTTCACCACTCTGTTCCTCAGTTTCCCTTCCCCCCAGTACTGCCAGTAACAACTCCTCACCCTCACATAACAAAAATTAACAATTGCAGGTTACCTTCTATCCTAATCCACCCTTTTGTCCAGAGATCCTGCTTGAAACTGCTTACTGCTGTTGTTATTGTCTAGCACAACAATAATATAAAGCATCATATACTGCACTAAACTAAATTCTAAAAAGAAAAGTGTTTTTTAAAATAAAATATTCAAGGACACCTTTTGATGTGCTAAGAAAGGGATGGCCCCTTTGGAGACCTCAGGCAAACTGGGATCTGATTGCACTGGGTGATTCATGTGAGTGGATCTGTCCACCTGCCTAAAAATGAATGCAGGGAGTGGAGATCAATGCACCCAACTCATTTCTCAGGCCACAGAAGTGCCAGGTGGAGCTGCAATTCTTGCAAAAAAAAAAAAAAAAAAAAACAAAACAAAAACAAAAACAAAACAAAAAAAACCTGCTGTAGGGTCTCTGTGTCCAGCCTCCCAAAAAACATCACAGGCAGCTGCTAAACTGGCTTAAAGTTATAACAAAGTCCTGTTATAAATTACTGAAAGCTTAAGGTTTTCCTTGCAAATCAAGGTGCTTCTGGTTTACAAATGTCTGCATACAAACTTACAAGCATTCACACTTTTATGTTAGTTTTATTCAATAAAAGCAGTTCCCTTCAAATGGGCAGCAACTACTCAGTGTCAAAGATCTGCAAGACCATCTCCAATACTGTATTGCTTTGTAGGACAGGGGAGAAGTGTTGTCTGGGGGACCTTTGAGGGATATTTTTTTCCTCTTTTGCCTCCTTTTCAGCAATACATTTCCTTATGCCCTACTTGACTGAACACCAGATCTTGATGTGAAGCATCAGAAGCCAATCTCTGCCAGAAAGACAGATACTATAAATGGCCAAAGGTCTGATTTGGCACCGAGCAAGCCCTAAAATATTATTTTTAAATTGGCATCTATTTTCAGACATGCTTCTTACGCTGCTGAAAGAGAATTAATGTCACGCTGTTGGTGAATTTTGCGAGCTCGAGCTCAGTGCCAGAGCCATCAAACTCTAAAGTTAATGCAAGTCTGAAGTAAATGAGCCCAGAGCCAGAGGTTCTGGTTTCTGGCAAGAAAACAAATAAATCTGCAGTGCAAATCTGTTCAAATCCTAACATCCGCCTCCCCAGCCAGAAGATGCTGGGAGAGGTTGCTGTGATCCAGCTCAGTCCCCGGCGTTCAGACCAGCAGCAGCTCTGTGCCTTGGCTTTAGCTGAGAAAACCCAAGGAGAAAAACTGCACCTCTCTGAGAAACAGGGTGAGAACTGCCTGTGACTGCATCAGAGACAATGCCATCTTCATCCCAGCGCTAGCTTTGTTCTGTTATCCTTGATCCATCAGTACAAACCCCAGTTTGGAGCTCAAAATCCACATTTTCTGAAGGCAGAATAACCTTCCCTAACAGCTGGCTTTTTAGGGACAGGACAAACCTCTTACCACCCCCAGCAGAGCCATTAAACCCTTCATTAATCTGCCAAAAGGGACTACTTGTGGCAAAAAGTTTTATGACCCGTGATCAGGCTGGGGAGGACCACAGGAGAGGGATGCTCGGTGGGTACAGAAAGAAGATCATTAATTAATTATAATTTTTGGTCACTACTTCCACAAGCTGGATTTGAACTGGTGACCTCCAGCAAGAGCATCAGTCCCCTGAGCCCCCTAGTTCCCCTCCATAAAGGCTCTTATTTTAACCAGTGCCTCCACACGTCTCAGCCCTTCCTCTCCCTGTCACTCCACGTCCCAGCATTGACATATGGTTGAACCGATATCCTTCCTCCGCTTCCTTTCTCGTTGCTAAATGTCCAGCAGAATTGCACAAAAGCACCCGACAGGAAAGGTCAAGCTGAGTTTCATGCCTGAGGTCTAGGATTACATCAAATTCTCAACGTTCATCTGTCCTGAGCATCGGGCAAGCACTTCCCAGTTTCAGCCTAGTCATAGCCAAAGGAACAGAAGCGTTTCCACGTGGCTTTGTACAACCCTTGCTTTGAAAAACCCCATCAGATCATTCCCACATCCCTGTAGGAAAGAGTCTGGATCTGACCCCCCCTAGGGCTGCATGTGCAGAGACTTATGGAGCTGCCACAGGCAAAAGTAAGATTTGCTCAAACCCTCTACAGCTCAAGCTTGCAATTCACTACAATATTACTGACTAAAGAAGTAAGCCTGGAAAAGCTTTGAACACTTCCAAGCACCTCCAGGACTGCCTCAGATTCTGCAAACTTAGAATTAAAATCAACATTCAACAAACAAGACAAATTAAAAAAAAAAAATTCTTGAAAAAGCACAGGCTTTTGATGAAAACGTTTAGGAGGAGATCTGACACGAAGGGATTTAATCAAAGTCCATGCAGTAATAACACTCTAAACTTATTGATATGCTTAAGTGGCTCCTAAGTATTCCGCAAACATTAATGAGTTTATCTGTACAATCCTCTCATGGATTGAGTTGTATCTCTGGGTTAAAACTCCAGATTAAAACTTCCAGATGTCACAAAGCCTCAACTATAGCCAAGAATTAAGTCCAAGTCTCCAACAAATGCCTTATTCACAGATAAGGTGGGCTGAGCTGAGCCAGAGATGAGGTGCTTCGATCCACACCGCTTGACTTTTCCCCAGGTGAGAACTTGCTATGCCCACATTTATCTCACTGGCTGAGGTCTCCACAAAATACTTCTCACTGTGATTCCAAAGCAGAAATATTAAGTAATATTGCACCAGAAACATCCATTTAATTTCATTCGTGTGCCTGCTTCCTCAGCCATCCCCAGAGGTGGCATTCCCTCCATGGCTCCCAAGGGCTTGGCACCACAGCCCCAGGTTTTAGTTAACTTCTCACAGGAGCAATTAAAGTCTCTAAGGTCTTACCTGTGTTTCACCAAAAACCTTTACCTTAAAATAGTTACTCAGATGCTCCTGGGCCCAAAAACACTGAGATGCAAAGGAAAAAAGTGACTGCCTCATTTTTTGCTTCCACCACAAGTCAGGTTTTGACCACAGCTAAAGCTACTGCTAAAGCTATTCCTGATTAAAAGAAATATAATCTAAACAGGTTTATCAGGGTTTTTAATAATTAATTCAATCTTCAGTGCTGTGATCAAGCCACTTGGTTCACCAGCTTCTTCAACACAGGCTGAGCCCAAATCCCATCTCTCCTGCCATGGGTGGCAGTTGTCCAAGCAAAGCGAGTACAACTAAATGCTAGAGAGAACAAAATCCAGCTTGGTAAGGAAAATGTCACCCCACTTCCCCTTCAGCTACCTGGCAGAAAGGGGCAGTTCCAGGAGCTGCAGTTTTGGGCAAAGTTCACATAGCTGAGATAAAAAAGGTCTTTCACAGGAGCAGGAAAGCAGCAACAAATGGAAAGCTTCATTTCTACAACAGGTTTCCTTGTTAGTTACTGGGAACAGAGGACATACAGCATCAAATCAGAAAATTATGGGACTACAGACTGATCCAGAAATATAAAACTAGTGTTAATGTAACATTAAAGCACCACTGGACAAGCTTGAATAACTTGCCAGACAAAGCAGGGACATCCAACCACTGAGGCAGGTGCACAGGGTCTGTCAGAGAAGGACCTCCCCAAAACAAGGATCCAGACCCATCCTCAGCAGAAAGTGCCGCCCACCCCCTGACCTGGGAAGGACATCACAAGTCTCAGTTTCACCACCATTTCCTCATTATCAAAGCTGCATTGCAGCTTGAATAGTATTACAGGAAGATTTAACAGCTCTACCTACAAACATCAAGACTGAGTAAAGGATATGAGTACCTATAGTTATTTTAAAAAGTGAAATGAAATCCTACAGTTTTTAGGCCTGGCAAAGTTGGGTTTAAATGTGTAATACAGAAGAGGCAACCAGCCCTTAAAAGAAGGTGTTGTCCTCACTGGACAGGGGGATTGAACAAAGATGATCTTTAAAGTCCCTTCCAACCCAAACCATTCCACAATTCACTGAAATCAGTGATCCACAGCTTCCTGAAGAAGGGAGGGAGGGAAAAGCCCTGGCTACAAAGCAGTGTTAGGGCTGTTCTTCCCATGGCCAGGCATTTCAAACTCTCTTATGCAAACATGAACAGGTGGGAATTGTTAGAAATGGTCAGTAGAGTATCACTTGTCGAGTGGCAGCAGATGCTTGTATTACTCAGGCACTGAAAGTAGGGATAGATGTATTGACAAGGCCTGAGTATCCCACAGGTGGCTGCTGAAGAACCAGTGCTATGCATCACTTGAACTAAATAAACAAGAAAAAATAAAAATCTGCATCTAAATTATTTCTTTTTTTTCTTTTTTTTGAGTAGTTTGTTACTACCCTGGGCCAAATTCTGCTCTCAGTCACCTGAGACCTCAGGGAGAGGAGCCACATAACCCTGCACAGCAGGTTATGAAAACACCCTGAATGCAAGGACAGGGAAAACACTAAGGAAAAAATAAAGTCCTTACACCTTTCATGTAGAAAGGCTGGATGGAAAATAAAAATAAAGATGGGCTTGTCAGATTGAGTGTTATTACTTAAACAATGGGTCTAATCCTGGAATGTGCTGAGCAGGTCTTGAACCTTTCCCAGCTCCTCCAGCTGGTGTTGACGCTGTCTGGAATCGAAGACGATGCACTTTACACAAAGAGGAGACGCAGTTCAGGCTTGTCCAAGATTTTCCATTTTAAGCTCCCACCCCCCTCAACTGATATTTTGGGTTTTGATTAAAAAATATGAGAGTGAGGGAAATCTCAGCCTTCCTCAAAAAGAAAGGGAGCAGGGACTCACCTAGGGACTGTGCCCAAATGGGTCAGCTTTGGCTTTTCTGTAAAAATCATGCAAAAAATTGTTTAAGAAGTTGTGTAAGAATAATCTCCTTGCAGCCAGCTCTGCAGGCGATAAATTAACACGGGATCTGTTCTCTCAGACGACTAATACACACTGAGCTTCCACTTAAATCACTGGAGAGAGCTACACATGATTCATATGCTATGGATACATTGGGAAACTCAAGGCATTGACTTCTAGGGTTCTAGCAGATGAACCCATTCCTAGCAGACAAATGACATTTCAGCTCAGGATAGTCTATGATTCCATTGCTTTATTCAGCAGACATGGATCTACTGGCCAAGAGAAATGCAGCAATGAGAAGGTTGCAACGTCTTGAGCCCTCTATGAACTCCAGGCAACAAAAAGCACAGCCTTGACCCACAGCATAGCTGAGACCAGGCAGATTCCCAGTCCAACTGGGAAGAGTTAAATGTTTTGCCTTTACTTTGGATGAAATTTGCAGAGAAAATCTTCCAGAAACCTTTGAAATGAGAAATAGGTGTTTAAAATATTAAGATATCTCTCCCATCCAGCCAAAGCCCACCAAAAAAACCCACAACTATATTTCATTCACACTCTCCTTCCTGAGACTGCAGCAGCTTCTAAAATTAGGAGAGTAGTAGCTACAAAATCCACAAAGGAGTTAAGATCTCGGTTATAAGCTTCCCAACCCATTATCATCCATTGTGTGATAAACATCTTCCTAAGTAGGCACTCTCCTTTACCCTCAAGCACCTTCTTTAATTGTGTCTTCAGCTAAAACCAAATCATCCTGCCTCTTAATATCAGGTTTGATTAAGTTAATCTTGATGTGATATCATGAAATAATATTTACTGCTCTCCAATAATTTATGTAAATAGCTTCCCCTTTCACCCCAGTTGTACAGGATGACAGGTGATTCAGTGCTGCTGCTCCACACTCACATCTGTGGGCAAGGCTGGCGCTTCTACAGGGCTCCTGATGGATCGAGCCGGTGCAGTAACAAAACATATGGTCCATCATGAGCATGAAGCCTACCTTCTTCTTTGGCCTCAAAACCCCCAACCTGCTCCACAACTGAACAAAAGAGTGCTTTCAATTTTTTTTCCCCCCCAACAAGTCTTTAAATGGGCATTATTCTTGTATTTAATGTTGTATTTTGCTGTTAAGTAGAAGAAAGCCCATCACACACGCCAATATCCAGCTACCACGAGTAGTTTCCAACAGGCTGAGATATTGCTCCTCACTGACTTGAACTCAAACCAAGCTCATACCACATCACCACCACAGCCACCACTGTTCCTCACAGATTTACAATCAGCCTGAAGCTAGCACAGACAGCTGAGATAAGGAGGGAGATAGGAGGAACCGCATAGGAGTAAATAACCACCTGCAATCACGGGTGACTTGCCAGCGAGGAAGTCCAAGCCAGACACAAACTGCTCAAGGCCTCAGACAGGAGACATGGTACAGCAAAAGGAGCTGACCCAAAGCCAGCTCTTAGAAGTTGAGGTCTCCAGGGATGCTCAACCCCACCATGGCAGAGCATGTTTTTAAGCAGAGCTCCTCTTTAAACAAGTTTCAGTAATCCCTGCACTCAGGGCATGCCTTGGCTTTCAGAAAACATGTCCTTTGGAGACCTCCATGGGAGTAGAAGACCCACCACCCAAACTGAGGGCTTGTGATGACAGACAGACAGGGACCAGAGAGAAAAAGAAGAACAAGGAATATTAAAGCAGCAGTGAAAGGTCACTTGTGAGGTGGAAGACCATGACACTTCTCAGGCTATATTTGAGCTGCATTTACTATCCCACATAATTTCCAGCTCTCTCCCTATCATGGGAACATCCCCTGCAGCACCAATCTCCCCATCTCCATGGCTCCAAGTACAGAACCCAATTTTGCATGATTTTGAATAACATTTCAAATATTACCAAACCAGTGAGAACCACAAATGTTTCCACCTGATCACAACTCTGAATATGCATTAAACTTTTTTTTTTGAGCTGCATTTTCTGGGCATGCATTTACAAGACAGGGCACTTTGGAGCAGGCACCTATTGACTGGTGGGAGGGTTAGGAAATAAGCCAAAGGGATAACTGTGTTTTTATTCATCTTACTTCATCTACTATAGCTCATGTCCTTTGATTCCCTCTTTAGAAAATGTTTAAGGCTTGTATAACATTGCTAAAAATCCCAGGTCCTTTATGCACATAAAACACCACATAGCTGCTGGAAAGGCACTTTTCCTCCTATTCCCCCATTTCTTGTGGAAAGCACTTCCATGGCCGCTTGTAACTAAGAATTCCATTTAGTGTCCAGTACAGTGATGATACCTGTGATCATGAGGAAGAAAGTGAGAGGGTACAGCTGTCCCCTAGAAACTCGACTGAGATTACCCACTTATTAGTACTAGACCATCAAAACAGCCACCAAATGGTAACAACTTTCAGTCAATAATGTGACATGTTTTGCAATCACCAAATCCCTTTGCTAAAACAGGGCAGGACGAATCTTATCACCTGAGAACTTGGGCAAACTGGTGAAAAGAGCTAGAGAAGCTTGGCAGCAGCTCCAGGCAGAGTTTGTCCACACTTGCTCAGCCCAGCAGCAATGGGAGGAAGTCAGGCAAGTGTGAGTGGAACTCTATGGGATTTGGGATGTTCAGACTTCAGGGAGGACCATGGAGCAATTCTTATTCCTCCCCTCTCGTGCTGCACTTTCCTCCACACCAGCAGGAGCTTAACAATGCTTTATGTATCTTGCAGAATGTTCTCAGGCCTGTGGCTGGATTTTTGGTAATGTCACGGTAAATCCAGGGCATCTCTCAACTTCAGTAACTTCCACTGCACACCAACGTAGCCCTAGCTAAGAAACTGTATATTAGGAATTCCAGCTGCAGGGAAGAGCTGGACTAGGAAAGGCAACATCTACCTTGTGCAGGGGTTTGCAATAAAGCATAGTGATCTGTCTTGCTCTCAGGTCCAGAGTATTTCTCATCATTGTGAATTTCTCTCATGCCAGCTGCTTTGAAGTGGATATCCTTCCTTCCTGGTGATCACAAGCAAATTAAAGTGGATGACCTGGAAATTAATTGTTCAGAGCAAGTGTTGTCTCCATGAAAAGTCCAGTAATACTGAAATACCATTTAAACAGTACTTGGTAATAAACAGAAGAGAAAGTTTCAAAAAAGCACCTGTGTCACAATTTATTGTGTTTGGAGCTGCTATTTTCTCCCCTCTTGTTTTTGGCTAGGCTAATTTCAGACTTTCTGTATCTCACCTGCACATTTTTGCAGATTCTGATTTCGTTGCAGAGGTGGAGCAACACCCAATCAAGCCAACAGAAAGATTTCCCTCAGCTTCATGGGTTTTTTGACCTCAGTGCACAGTCTTTATACAAATACAAACAGAGAGCTACTGTCGCAGGACACAGCCATGAGAAGGCTCCCATCAGACCTTCAAGCCCATCCAAAAAGACTTCTTGGAGAAAGGCAAACATCCACTGTAAAAGGGGTTGTCTCAAACTCAGCTGTGGGGACATCAAGCTCAGGCTACCATTGGGGTGAATGCCAGATGTCCTCACAGGTCTCAGCTGTGGAGTTCAAACAATGTCTTCTACCATGCACAAAGTAATCTCCGATAATTTCTACCTGCTGAGATACAGGGAAAGGGTCCTTGCACTGTCCAGGAGAAAGGGGAGTTGCCTTTGGGGTGTAAAGTACTTCTAAAATATCAAAATTTGTCAATTGTTACAGAGCTCTCCTTCAAAAAGTACCCAAGAGCAGAGGCAATCCATGAAAACTAGGTAAAACTGCACACAGACAGCCTTGAAATCACCAAATCCATGGAGATGCTGCAAAGAACATGAACCTATCAGGGAGCAGAGTCTCAGATGCAACTGATCCCCTCCCACTTGTACCTGGCTTTCAGTTTCACCCTTCAGAGCCAGAAGCTTTGGACCACAACAGCTCAGGCTGCACCTTGGGTCACAGCCAGCTCAAGGAAGGTCTAATCCCAGCTCCTTGGGAGCACAGCAGGGAGCCCCTCAGCTCTCCCTTGCAACACCAGCAGGGTTACAACACTCAAGACTCCTGACACAGCGTGTGTGCCAAACCTTCTTAGAGGAGCACCTCAAGGTAAGAAAAAAGACTCAGGAACTCATCTTAGATCCAGAAGTTGTGTGATTTAGTGCACAGCAAGGGCACACGCGTCTGACTCAATGCTGGTGTGAGAGTGCAAGTCCAGGTGCTGGATGTAGAAATTCCATGGGCAAAGAAAACCCGAGGCAGGGTCAGGGAACAGCCCTGGGGAAGCCCAGGCCATGCAAGCGGGGCTGGGATCTTGCTCCATAGCTCCAGCTGCAGGTACCTCCACATCCATTGCGACACTCAGCAGCTCTGCCAACGTGGCCCTGTGACGCCTCGCACCTCCCGACTTGCACACAGCAAACGATTGCTCTGCAAGCCATAAACCTCCCAAAAAAACCATGGAGCTGCACAAAAGCCTTCTCTTAACAGATGATTTGCACCAACCCTGCAGTCTCAGCAAGTGATATACTGTCATAAAACTCATTCTCATGCTATTACAAAACTCCTCACCAACACCAGTCACTGCCCTGCTCAGGTTTTATTTGCCACGTTACCCGAACAAGGAGGGTACATTCCAGTTGCACAAAATGCAAATGGAGAGCCCTGGGCCATTTTGCCACCCACGCAGTTAATTACACCTTCGGCCGCCAGCGAAGGGCTGGGTGTAGAGGATCCCGGCCCTCCCGTGGCTCGCAGAGACAAGAAGACCGGTTGGCACCGGGAGGCACGTCCCACCAGCACCCTGTATCACGAGCTGGGTGAGACATGAATTAATTTTTACAGATTGGGTGTTCATGAGTCTTAAAGGAATTCCCTGGGGTTTTTCCCCCCCCAACTCCAAAGCTCACACACATGGATTGTGCTTTTTTTTTTTGCATAGGTTAACTTTGAAGCAAACTCGGCACATTAAGTTTTCAAGCTTGTGTTATCAAAGAGCTGAATGTCAGGGGATTTGGAACTAGATGGTCTTTAAGGTCCTTTCCAATCCAAACCATTCCACAATTCTATGAGAATTATTTCAATGAGAACCATAAAGATAGTTATAACCAGGTTTTGTGATCTGACCATTCACCAAATTTCTCTTCCTGTCACAAGATTCTTCCAGATGGGATTTTTTTCCTTTCTCAACCCTACTAAGTTTAAAGGCAAAAGCAGTGCCTGGCATAGAGAAAGAAAAATAAGCACTGGCCTGCTACAAACCTAAATTGTTGGCTAGTCTAGGGTCTGGTTTCAGTGACCAGTTCCCTTTCACTCAAGTCCCCCTTCTCCACGTCGTTGCTCTCCCAACCATTAACTCAGTCTCTGAAAAAATTAGGTTTTGTGGTTTTTGTATATACAGAAACCTCATTTTAAAGAAAGGCCAGCATGCTTACAACAATTTCCTTATACTGTGAATGTGGAGGGCACAGAAGAATTAAGAAAAATATAAACCTTCTAAATAAAGAAGAGACTACTTGATTAACTGCTAATTGAGAACTACATAGCTCTTAGTACTAAAATTTATTTCTAAGAGCATGAGGGATACAAACATACAAAAGCCCTTGTCAGCTCAGTTTGTTTTTTTGTTTTTTTTAAATAGTAGTGCAGTTGCATTCCACACACATTATTACACACAAGGAAAGGAAAAGATGAAGTTATCCAGAACTTTTGTCTTGGCTCCTTGCCATAACATCCTGAGGTTCATGTGTGCTTGCTGCCACTGGGCTTGTCCTTTCTGGCAGAGGCTTGGGGAGTGGTGGGAAGAGATGATAGGAGAAAACATTGTTGGCCACCCTAAGTCTATAATTGACTGACACAGCCACTTACTGAGCATTACTGCTCGAAGAGGAGTGTTCTCGGCAATTTGGGTTACTTGGAGTAACCCAAACCACAGGTTGTTCACCATTAAGATTTCCCCATCCTCTTGGCCCCCAATGACCTGAAGCTCCAGCAGACGGGTGCTCCAACCCAATGGGTTGTCCCCATGCCACAGACACCCAAACTCGCAAGGTTTGGAGCAGCAGGAAAATTTGCCAGACAGACCTGTTGGAACCCAGCATCACCCGAAAAACCATCAGGAGTGGCTGCTGTGGATTCCTGCCCTAAAATCCCAGGCTTTACTCTCTGATACACCCTCAGTGCCCCACAACTCCAGATGCATTGCCTAACACCAGACATTTTGGCTGATGGTTCTCAGTTGACCACACACTTATTTCCAAGAGTTGTAGATCAGTATCTTAATTTCTAGGAAAAACCCTAAGAAACAGTGAGGGAGAAGAAGGCTAGGGTCTTATAGATCTCAGTGGGACATTTCCCAGCATATTTCTACTCCTAGAGTTTGTGCCCCACAAAGATGGGACAGGCCAACTACTTGAAGGTCCTCAAGTTTTATGCTTGATATATTTTTATTCCAAATCTCCTAGGAAACGTGATTTTTCCTGGACTGGAAATAGGCACCACAGCCTTTGCCAAAACCATTTCCATGGATTTGCACAAGCAGGCTCCCAGCACAGAAGGCAACAGGTCCCCGTTACAGGCTACCTCCATTGGTACTGAAGTCAAAGTTTTACCATTGTCAAGCAATTTTTAGGCTTTTCTTCATGAGTTACTACTCAAACAACATGGGGGGAAATTTAGGCGTTTTATTGGTTGTCTAGAAACAGGCATTTATGTACTAGTTTCACCATTTAATATCCAGTTTATCTTCAAATTTAGGATTTGCCTCAAGTGAGATCAACACTCAAAATATTATTTCAGCTCCTGCGTATAGGTGAGCACAATCCAGTTTCAGTAGAGGGTTTGAAATACCTGACATACCCATATTTTGGATGCGTTAAAAATAATCTACAATAAGCATAAATCTGATGGAATGAATTCTGATTTCAATATGAAGTTTTATGAGGTTATTATTAAAAAAACAAAAAATGTCTGAAGAAAACTTCTCTCTCAGGATAATTCCCCCAGCTCAGCACAGCACCAAGAACAAGTAATTCATCCCAGTTGGAGCTGGGACTCAGCCACAATATCTTGAAACAGATCCAGATCTTTTCCCCCCTCTTCTTGGGGGGTGAAAAAATATAGGGTTTCTCTCTGACCCGACAGAGATGAGGGGTAGAGGTAGCTCAGATGTGGGGTTGCATCTCAGTCCCCATGAGAAGGATGAGGTGTTTGTGCAGGGTGTGCTGGTCCTTAACCACCACTGAGTTGCCTTGTGGACCTCTGTGTGCACCCTCACACCACGCATTAAAACACTAATGTAACACTTTCTCAGACCTCTGGATATTTTACTTCATCTCAGTATCACTTACAGCCACCATAAATCAAGCAGTCCGCCCCCTCTCCTTCCCTAATGTTTTATAAACTGCAGAAAGTTGGAGTATTTTTTGGCCCAACAGCCTACATATCCCATAATAAATGCCTCTCCTAATGTTGCTTTATTTTATCAATATTGCCAGACTTCTTAATGGGACTCTAAGCTCCTGACCAACAAAATATATTGTCTGTCATATTCTGTATTTACTTTTTCTGCAAGGAACAATGATGCTCTATCAGCACCAGCACAGGGTAACAGAGGTCAGAGCCCATTAATTGGAAAAACACATGGTCTGACCAGGCAGTCCCAGACCCTGATGGATAACCAGCACCCCACTCACAGCCACCCTTTTTTGGGCTTGGGACATACCCCTGCAGGAGGGGCTGAGGCAGGTGATGCCCCTTTGCTCCCAGGTGGGAAACAACACCTAAAGGATATTTTATAGCATGTTATGGATGAGGTTTGGGGGAAGGCAAAAAAAACCCTCCAGCCAGGGTAGCACAAGGTTGGCTTGCCTTCAGGAAACGCCTGGTTGTATGCAGCAGCTGTGGTGCGAGTAGTACAACAAATTCACTTACTGAATGACAACAGCTTTATTGGCAAGCCAATTCAATTAAAGCCACTGCAACCAACAAAGTCGCAGGCAGCGCTCGCCGCATAACGAATATGGAATCATGCCTATGTTTCCCCAAGTGCCCTCAGCCCTCCCTGTCCCTCTGCATGAGAGGGAAAGGGATGAATGAATTAGGCTCAGATGATGGTAATTAATGGCTTGGCTGTCAGAGAGGCATTTTGTCGGCCCAGTGGTTGAAAGCTCCATATTACAGATAAAGTCCCAGCACTGCTCAGACAGGGCAGCCCTCCTGCCAGCACGGTGGGGCAACGCTGGTCTGCATTGATCAGCCTTGCCTGCTATTGATAGGTAAATAATACATTCATTTTTCATCTTCACAAAACACGTCCTTCAGGCTACAGTTATGGGAGTTCTGACATGAGCTTATTAAGAAAAAAGTGTCCTTAATGCTGGACTAAACACAAAACAAATATTCTTATAAAATATACATAAGAACTCATTTTAGCCTTCAGTAAAACAGATAAAACCGGGAAATTTTTTCCTGAACATTAAAACTTTGCTTTCTAAGGCAACATTTGAGACCTCCCCTGCACATGCATGCAGGAGACTGATTTTCCACCATCACTGAAATTACCCAGGTTTCATTGCTTTCTGAACCATGACGAATATTTAAGCAGAACTGCCCAGCTAAAATGACAGGGTACTGCTTTCCCCAAAATTTTGGTAAGGGAAGAAAATAAGTCTTAAGTCCCAAAATACTTTGCAAAACTTGTCTTATTAACTCATTTATGAATAAGTTTTTTTAAAAAAAGAAAAAAATAAAAGGGGTACTGAAAGTTCCTGGGCAAACCCCTTGAAGCCACAGGGAGTTTTGATAACATGGCAGTGGGCTCAGAGCAGACCAGCACCCAGCCCTGCACATCCATGGGCACGTAGCAAGTCAGAGTACGTATCCCACCTGGAACAAGCCCAGCTTTGCTCCAGGCTGGTAGCACCCACCTCCACACCTTCCAGCAACCCCCTTGCTACAAAGGGCAACTAGGCCTCATTAATTCTAACTTTTCTTTACTGGAAAGAAGAAACCGTTTAGAGTTGCCTTCCTGCTCCTCACTTCCAAAAACCCAACACTAGCCTGACACCCCCAAGCCCCATATCCCTTTTTAACCTGGAGCAGAGGCAAATTGAATTCAAAGCAGTGACCAGGAAGCACTGGGTGTTCTGGGCCTTGCCTCAAGTTTTTTGTTATGAAATTGAATCTCCTCTTATCAGAGCACACCAACATAATTGCCTGACTGCTTCCCATGTCAAAGTGACCAATACTTTCTGTGCCTCTGGGAATGCAAAACTGAAGAAAACATCACTCATTTGGACATTCATTATGTGACTCATTATTGTACATTAAACATTGGTATCCTTAAAATAATGGCCTCGCTATTACCAGCCACAAGATTCCCACTTCTCCCTTCAGCTCAAAGATAAGGGCGTCACTGGAGCTCCAGAGGGGTGACACCCAACGCTTAGGGACCATCCCCCTAAGTGGAAAACATCCCTGCTTTGTTTGTGCTGCAGAAAAAGAGATGCCTTTTCATTTCCAGACAGCATTTCAATATTCATTAAGCAGCAGACTAATGGCACAATCCTTAATCGCTCAAACAAGGACTGATGAGTGCTGCTCTGGGTCCACAGGAGTCAAGGATGATGTTTTAATGGATAAGCCTTTATTCTTGCCATCCTGGCTGCTGGACTTACTGAGAAGCTAAAGCCTGGTCCCCTGTGCCACGGATGGAAGGGCAGAAGAAGGAGTAGCCAAAATAACTTCTAGATTCCCTCATATTTCTCCAAGGTAACACCACCAACTTGACCCGGAGCCACCACTGGCCACAGCAGGATCACGACAGATCAATCCAGGCTGTGCCAGCTGGGTGGATAGTGGGATGGACACCTAACAGTGCACACCCACACTGGCCTGGGGAGTCACTCATTCCCAGGGAGAGGCAATCCTAAAAAAAGCTTGCACAAAGCCACAGCTGCCACCAGGCATTTTCAAACCAGTCTGGCCAGTTGTGGCGTGGGTTTGCCAAGAAATCCATAAAGCTGACCTTTGCTGGGGTTTTCAGAGGGGAGGAGGGTGGTTTGTAGGGGAGATAGGACAGGACAGTGGTGTCCTCAAGTACAAGGTGATACAAGCCTACCAAAGGACAGGGAGAGCCACAAAGCCTGGAGACGGATCCTTGCATCCCAAGAGACCTGGGTTGAGCTCTGCACCACACAGAGCCCAGACATACCCCTGGAATAACTTCCCCAGTGCTTCTATGAGGAGGAAAATGGATGGAAAGGTGTTCCCTGGACTGAGTGCTCTGACTGGAGCCAAGCCCAGTCAGGGGCAGGGAAAGGGGTCAGGAATATGAAGGGACTCACAGGACCAGCATCTCCTGCATTTTCTTTCATCCACCACACTTAGACCAGCTGTGGGCATCCCCTAGCTCCAAATCCTCCTGCCACCTCCCTCAGCCCCACTCGGTCACTTGCAGAACTGCATAGGGAGGCCATTTCAACAGCAAAGTCCAGCAATTTGATACAGCCTGGTCTTCAGTCACCACATTTGCTTCTGCAACAGCCCTGCTACTTCCCCAAGGCAAAGAGGAATTAACCCGTGGTGTCACCCCTGACTCACCAGTGAGGGAAACACCAGGCATGGCACAAAGCTGCACATCAGAGAGGCTGAGCACTCCCTCCCTCTCAGCACTTACAAGAGACACTGATGGTCCCCAAGCAATACAGTTTGGCAATTTTTTTATTTTTAGTTTATCAACACTTAGGGGCCACCAATGAACTTCAAACTCCTAAGATAAACCTGCCAGAAACTTAAAATGTTCTGCCCACTACAGCATTAAAGTACAGCCTTTCCCAAAAACATGAATTCCAGTTACAAGTAATAAAAGAGAAAAGTATTTCTGCCCAGGAAAACAGAGCAACACTTCTCACAACGAATAGCCCAGCATGTCTGCAGCTATGGAGCTGCCTTCAAAACAGCCCTGCACAACCCTGCACACTTGTAACACCCCATATATTTCTCTTGCCCAGATGAAGGGCTCAGCTGAGTCCTTGCTGCCAGTGAGCAGGGAGGCTTTCCAAAAACCTAATGCGCAGCCCACACTAAGCTCTCCCCTCTGGCAAACGTGGGAGGAGGACTGTGATAGAACAGATATTGCAGATGCCATTCCGTGGGCACTGGGAGATCCTCAAGAGATAACACCTATCTGCAAAGAGCTGGAATCTTAGAGACAGGAGTGCTTTAAAGAGCAGCAAGTACAGGAACCACTCACCTGTCCCACAGAGAGCAGCTCCCTGGTGAATGTCTTGTCCTTCCCATCTGGAAAAATCCACAGTCGTCATGTAGGTGAGGTGCCTCCTGAGGCTCAGCAGGGTGCACAAGGGAAGTTCAACTGGAAGCACCTCACAAAAGTCCTCATCTTCTGTAAGCTCATCCTCTCTTTTCTCCCAAAGCAGCACAGCTTTGCTTCCCCACATCCAGAACTTGCTGGGTTCACACAGTAAGCTGACCCTTCTAAGCACCAACCTCACACAATCCCAGGGGGAGTTTGAGCCCAAAAATGTCCTTTTCTGAGCCAGATGAATTGCAAACAAAGACCACAGGCAGTGCCTCTCAGGCCCAGTCCAAGAAGCAAAGCCAGCTCAGGTGCAAGCAGGAGGCCGCACTGGGCAGAGCAGATGGGGGTGACACCCCAGCTACCCAGCTGGTATCAAACAGTGCAGGGGAGTCCCAGAAAACATCAAAGCAAACCCCAAAACTTGCTCTTAGCCATGCCTTTTTGAGCTGCAGAAGATCACCAGGACACCCAGACAGCACCAAGACAAAGCCCAAAATGTCCTCTTAGCTGTGCCTTTATGAGGGGCTCGCACTCATCATAACAAGGAGCACCTGGGGAAGGAGAGGCACCACCACCCCCCCCAACCCTCTGGGCAATCAGTGAAGGGGCAGCAGGGCCATAGCTGAAGGCCATTACCATCCCTGGCCACGCAGGGCAGCCCTCAAGGCTGTCTGAGCACACAGGATGGTCAGCGGCACAGGTGTCTGGATACTAAAGGATGCAGCCTTGTCTCCTCCTCCTCCCTCTCCACCTGTGTCCCCATCTCTTAGCTGCTCCTGCCCAGCCTCCTTGGGTGGTTCCTGGTTCATCCCTGGGGTTGTCAGTGGAGCCTGTGATCTGCAGCCAGCTCTGCCCTCACAG
The DNA here is from genome assembly GCA_013397795.1 of Orthonyx spaldingii. Lineage (NCBI taxonomy): Eukaryota > Metazoa > Chordata > Aves > Passeriformes > Orthonychidae > Orthonyx > Orthonyx spaldingii. Next base: position 829,827 of record VZTJ01005838.1, read on the forward strand.
GTCAGCCCCTATGAGACAGGGAAGTCCCAGCAAGTGCTGGTATCATCCTTGGCTCATGCCCCATCACTGAGCAGCTCAGTTTCACTGATCTTTTCCTAATGGAGACTGCATGCTGCAGCATCCCTTCTCCACAAGTTTCCCAATTAAAACCATCCACGAGTAGTTGTGTTTTGGAGACATGAACTCCCTTTTTCCTGCGGAAGGTCACTGCGTTATCAGCACACCGTTCCTTGTCTTCATACTCATAGAAATTCTTGCAGAAAAGCTTTGCAGAGCACAGACTTGAGTTAAGCAATAGGGAGGATGGACTCCTTCAATTCAGAATTTACAGAGATCCCCAACAATTAATTTTTTTGAACCATCAGCACTGGTTTTTTTAATAAATGGGGAGCTGTGATGTGTTAGCAGCTCTCAGGAGTCCCGAGGTGCAGCACTGCATGCCGAGCATCGCCACCCCGCCTCTTGTGCAACCACCAGGTTTCAACAGCACAAAATTTTGGTAGAAGGTCACCAAGAAACCCTCAGTGCTCACCTTTCATTGAACAAGACCTGTCCTGACCTCATTTAAGGGAAAGGGGACATCCCACATGAGTTTGGGAGGCCTTTTCTTCATCCTCCCCGCTCATGGGTTTCTCCCCATGCCCCCTGTGCAGCCCATGGACCCAGCACCTATTATATCCTCTAAACATCCTCTCTTCTATAAAAGAAAATATACATCTGCTTTAATCAGAGCTTAAAGGGATTTGGGACTGAAATTATGGAAGGTATTGCCAAACTAAAACTCCCTGGCCTTTTAGCAACCCTGAAAAGAGATGGAGGGGAAAACCATGCTGAGGAAATGGTAATTTTTTCCACCAAACTGCTAAATTATCCCTTAACCTAGAGCCTTAACGTTGGTCAGGAGGCAGCAGCTCACCATGCTGGCTGCTCCACTCCCTGGATTTGGCAGGGATCGCTTTCTGAGAGCCCAATGGTTAACCACGGCAGGCTGAGCATCCACAGGCCACAGCCAAAATACCCCAGCCATTAACTACAGGTTAATCATATTTACTGCAGCTCTGTTGTTCCAAGATTCTCAGACAAAGGCTAAATTCAAGAAAACTTAAAAAGAAACAGATCTTTGGAGCTGATTTACTGTTAATGCAATTAGGATGAGGGAGAGAATCTAATTACCAAGGACTCTCACTTCTTCCCTCCCACAAGCTGATTTAAAGAGGAAGCTCTCGGTGTAGTAACTACTTTCTGGTTTACTTTACTTCTTAGCACAGCAGTTATTGAAACAGCTTCAGTGTTTTCTCAGCTGCATTTTTATGTCAGTACTAAGGAAGGGATGAGATGATTTGGACATGTCAGAGGAGAGGAAAAAGGTATAAAAAATAAAGGCACTAACTTGAAACAAAACACCCCAAAAATGTTTCAGAGGAGTTAAAAATGCACCTGAGGCTGCAATGTGGTGGACAAGAGGCCAGAAGAACAGGTCATGCATGTGGCTGTCCCCCCACTTCCCAGAAGCACACTAGGAAAGCACTGCTGGAGTGCTAGGATGGTTTGCCCTCGGTTCTATCCCACACAGATAAGTAACCCTGATGGGAGCCAGTAGCACAGATCCTTGTGTTTAGCCCAGCTTGGTGGCACGAGGTCTTTAATCCGCAGCAGGGGGGTACCAGGAGGGGCAATGGGCAGTGGCCGGGCTGTGAGCCCAGCATTAACAGGCTGGAGCTGTGGCAATTAAGGCACATTAAATAATAATAGTAACACAAACACAAGGCAGCTGCTGCACTGCACACCCTCACTGCCACCCCAAACTCCTGCAGCGAGCACCTCGACCATCCATTGCAAAAACTCCTGCAATTCCAAGAGATACGGTGTGTGCATCTTTAATTACTGCGTATGATTTTTCTCTCCACAAACCTTGGACTCCAATTCTTGAAAGATTTCTCCGTGTGTTACAAAGGTACTCTAATTCTGGCCTTTTTTTGATTCCAAGTGTGGCAATAAGTATGTAAAAGTATGAGTTGATTCCCATCCCTTATGTACCACATGAGGAGGGATGAAATGGAGGTGCATTGGGGGCCCATTGACCTCCTTCAAGAATGGTATTGAGGGGTGGGTGGAGAGAAGAGGAGCTAAAATGCTGAACAGAGGACCAGGCTGGATGCAGATGATGGATCAATGTGCATCTCCAGAAGCCCAAACTCTTCTTTGCTCATCCATCAGTCAAAGGCAGGGCAGGAGAGCTTGACACTGCTTGCAGCAAACAGAACAGGTAAAAGCTCCAAACATGCAACAAGACACCTTAAAAGCATTCCCACAGCCTTTTGCCAATCCACCTAAATCCTGACCTGGAAGAAAACACCCCACCTTGTCCCTGGCTCTGGCAAGTCATGCCAAAACCTGCCAAGCAGTGTGGGGAGAAGGGCCCGGCCACAGGAGCTCCCGGTGGGAGGAGCAGCACGTCCCAGCTAGAGCCAGCGGCAAAGATCATCCCTTTCCTGGCTGCACCTCCCTGTCCAAGGAGGACTCACTTCTACCTTCTCACTGCAGTGCAAGAAGCAACGTTAAAATTTCTTAAAACAGTAGTAGCAAGTATTTCCGGGATTCCCACTGATTTTGAGGCTTCCTCCTTGAATCCACCTCAGTGCAACTCAGAGAGGGGTTCACTTTCTTCCTTTAAAGAAGAAGAATATAGGGATGCATGAAAGGAGAACTGAGCTGGCCCTGGTATGCAGACAGCTCTGCTGCTCCAGCCTCAGGGCCAGGAGTTACTGGAGCAGGTGAAAAGTCAGACCTCGCATCACGTTCATGGTAAGGTGTAAGGGAGGTATGAAGAGAAGCACCTCTGGAAAGGCGTCTGGCACCAAGCAGGACCTCTGCCACAGTCTTTAAAAAAAAAACAAACCAACAAACCAAACAAAAAACATACCTGGAAAGATTCTTGCTGCGGCTGGATGTATCCAGGAGCCCTCAGCCAGCTGATCCACTGCCGGCAGCACAGGAACGGGAGGGAGCACCTGTAACCGGGTATGAGGCAGCCACTTGTGTTGCTTCAAATCAATAATTCCGTATTTCCCAAGCCCTTATCCCCAACCACCTCAACACACACAGAGCAAGTCCGCTCCTGCTTCATCCAGCCCCATGGCACCTTGCAGGGAGCTGCAGTCCAGCCACACCAGGAGCCTTCTCTGGAGGGCTGGTGAGCCAGATACTGGGCATCACTCCATGCTGGATAAACCCTCCCTGCAGCCTTTCCAGAGCATTCCCATCGACAGGGAAGTTCAGCTCCTGGTAGAGGCCAATCCTCAACTGATCCTAATCCCTGGGCCTTTCTGCTGGTGCAAACATCAGTGTACGAGGGGTGTGAGACACAAACACATCACTTGCTCCCAAAAGCTAAAGGCTTTCCAGGGACAAAACACAAGCGCAAAGGGACACTGGGGGTTTTCGGTTGTTTTTATTTATTTTTTTTATAAAACAAGGTGCTGTGTGATATGAAACGCTCTTCCCAAGGGCTGCTAGAGCCACGCACAGGCACAGAACCGCATTTAATCTCCCGGGAAGGTTTTACAATCACTTTCCCAACTCGCTCACCAGCTGTGTTTTCCTACACATCGCCCCTTATCTGTGCCCGGCTGCCGGAGAGGGACTCCGGGCTGCAGAAACACGGCTGTTCCTCTCCGCTCCGTAATTGCCAACCGCAAGAATGGACATCCTTCCCCATTTCACAGCTCCGGGACTGCATAACCACAACCGCCTTCCCGGCGGCGATAGCGGCCGGCGCGAGCCGCGGGAGCGGGAGGATTTCCCCCGTGCAGATGTTCACCCCCGCCACCCACGCCGCGGTTTCGCAGGGACAACCTGGGGGACCTGATAAAGCAGCCGAGTCCGAAGGATTTATGAGGCTCCTGCTCCTAAATCAACGAGAAGGGGAGGTTTAGGGGGTGCGAGGCAAGCTGGAAATGGCGTGGAAAAGTTATCACCAGGGTTTGTCCACAGCCTTTATATTGTGATATTTGTCCTTCAACTTCCCACAAAGTCCACTTTGGAAATGACAAGTGAAAGTCTCGTCACTCCACAGCCAGGTGATTTTTTGGCCACGCGATGCTCCAGGTGCTCCTACAAGGATTCAGGAGGAGGTGGGGGGAAAGCACTACTAAAACACTTATTTTTATGGATCTGTGGATCATGGTATGCCCTGCTCTATCGGAAAATAGATAGAAAAACAGTTGGTCTGTTGTTGTTTTGGGGTGGGGTTTAATACTCTGTGCAACAAGTGCTGAGCTCCCTCAGTGTGCCTGGCCAGCAAGCCCCATAAATATTCCCAGCCTAACTAACCTATGGCCCCATACGGCTGCCCAGATGGACCACTAGCCCTGTTAGCCGCTGAATTTATGATTCTTAAACAAAATAAAAGGGTACACAGGATTTATTTTCTTTTAAAAAAAAAAATTCCTCAAAGCAAAGAGTCTGTTTTTCAGGGCCTGGCCAGCCCAGTGCCTGACACAAGCATTACCCACCACCATTTTATGGTCTTTGCTGGCTGGGGGCACCAGCCCTGCTTTAAAAAGCAGCAATATTCCTTGTAAACAGTGGTTTGGAAACAAGTATTTGATTGTCAGAAAGAGGACAAGGAGGCAGCCTTGGGATGAGAAATAAGTTTCAAAGCACGGCAGAGACCCTGCCCAAGCCCAGCCTTTGGGGTGCAGCTGGAGACCAGAGTTTTCCTCAGCAGATTAACCTTGGGAAAACCCTGTTATTTCATGCCCTGAACCCCAGCCAGCAGCTGAGGTGGGGGAACATAGCCTGACCCCAAAATCAAGCTGCAGGGTCCCCATCCCATCCCAGTTTCATGCCCACAATTGGAGAGATGCCCTACAATGCCACAAAATAAATAAAATCCCCAGGTTTCAAATGAACGTATTTACCTGGTCTCACTATTTTGCTCAGCCCATGACCTCTGCACATTATATAGGAGAGCAGCATAATGCCCCTCTGAAAAGCAATCTTCCAGGGTAGGGCTTTTTGTTTTATTTTCTACATTTGAAAAGACAATTCCAGGCTCCGGATGGCTCCGGTTTGCAGGTGCCTGAACTGGCCCTTTTGTCTTTAAGGATGTGAAATGAGGGTACCACATTTTCTGTCCTTTTTTGAACAAGTCCTGACCTTTCAACCCTAAAGCTGAATGGAGAGTGAGCCTGGCATTCGAAGGCTCTCTTTTTTATTTGTCCTAGCTGTCCCCACCTTGCATGTCAAGTCCTTCTCCTGGCTCGAGACTTTAACCTCCAGCATGTGACAAACAGCAAGGACAGAGCCAAGGGCAGCGATTACACCATCTTCCAACCTCAGAGGGGAGGAAAAAAATAAAATAACTTTAAAAGGCTCCAGGAAACAAGAAATGGCCAGAAAAACCAAACTCAGCAGATAAGGTTAAGCCTCAAATCACTCCCATTGTGAAGAAGTGCCACAACCAAAGCACCCAAAAGTCTCGCGGTCTCTTTGCCGCTGAATGATTTCTATAACCAACAGTGCTGTTGGCAACATCACGGCAGCTCAGAAGGAGATGCAACACTGAGGGCAGGGAATGGGTTGTCCAGAAAATCCAAAACACAACACAGATGGGGCATCAACCCAATGCTTGTCCTTGACCCACGGGGCACCAGTGTCAGAGCTGAGATGCACAGGGACCCAGCCAGCTGCTCTGGAGATGAAACATTTAAAACACACTCCAGGGCAGGTTCTGACCCTGTTTTACACCATTGGAACCCCGCTGCAATGCTGCTGACTTGTCCATGGGCTCCCCATCTGAATCCAGTGTGAACACATCTTCTACCCCCCATCAGCACCAGCTCCTTCCTCCCACACCCAAACCACTGCTCAGCATCCTCAACTCTGCCTTCAGCAGCTCCTTCATGGCCTGACTTACTTTCTTCTTTTTTAAGTACACAGCACAAAAAACCACACACAGGCCAACTTCAGAGATATTCCCACTAGAAAAATTAAATACTCATAATGCTTTTTTAAAGTGAATTGGGCCCCTTAATTTGCATCTTATAATAAGGATGTTATCGTACTGGTTTATGGCTCAGCTCTTTAGTTTCTATCTCTCAGGGGCTAGATTTCCCCTCATGAGTTCAATAGATGTCTGTGAACTAATGTAATTTTTTAAAAGGCTTTTCTTCTGTATTAACATTACAACCTTTATGAGTTAAAGGTTTTCCTTGCCAGAGTGCAGGGTGTGTTGGAATTCCAGAGCCAGGCTCTGTACTTTCCAGAGAGGATGCTGCAGCCTGGGGTTAATCCTGGGCAGAGGGTGGGAACCTTCCTCACCTCTCCACACCGAGCCCAGCTCTCCAGTGTGCTCCAGCTCTTACATTTAGCTTAATTATAAAACATTGTCACTCGAATATTAAAATAATGTTTAATACACAGAAGGGAATAAGCCAGTCCGGAAAAATGCATAATTTCCCTGCACCTGCCCTGCTCCTCACATGCAATGAGCTCTGTTCTTTTCCTCCCTTTCTCCTGACTGCCTCCCACAGCAATGCTGGGAATACACTTCCAAAAGCTTTTTAAAAGCACTTAAAAGCCAGGGAGGCTTCCCCCATCTCTGCACCTTCCAGGAGTGCCCATCCTCTGATCCCCTCGCCCTCGGGAGACGGAGCAAGGCCAGGGTGGGATCTGTCCTCCTGTGGCCTTCCAGCCCCGTATCTGAACAGCAGCACCCGGGTCTTCAGGAGAGGAAAAACAGCAACAACTTGCCTAAATCCCAGAGGACGTTTTTAAACTTGCCCGAGTTAGGGCCCAGGGGCAGATGCTCGGCGTTTCCAAACAGCCGGGCTCCGAAAGTGCTCAAACACGCTGCAAGTAGGAGCGATGTCGAAAATGCCAGCCCCTGCTTTAATGTACCCCGGGATCATTCATCACCTCCACACCTTATTTTATATTGCCAGGCTCTGCTTTAAATAAGCTTTTTTTTCTTTTTCCCCTCCCCTTTAATCACTACAGCTGCAGAAGCTGCTGTCTCTTCAGCAGGGGAGAGAGGGAAGAGGAAAAAAAGGGGGATTTTAGGCAGCAAAAAAAACCAACCAGAGCAGCCAGGTGCAGAGCAGCTCCCAAAGGGATGTTCCTCCCTGAAGCCTCCAAATGGAATAGCCAAAGCCCAGGGGAATGTGCCAGGCAGGCAGCAGGGAAAAGGTCTGTTGGAAGGAGAACATAAAAAATAAGTTTTATCCATAGTGGAATTAGGGGTGGAGGGGTTTTTTGAGGATGGCAGTGTAGGCAGTGACCCCACTGCCCACCAGCGGGGGGTTTCATGGACACAGACCATGGAACAAGGGCTGCCAGAGGACACCCTCAGCCCACAGGGAAGGGGGACAGAAGTGTCACAGCCGCCAGGCTCTGCTCACCAATGTAGAGCTGCAGGAGGAGGTCAGGGAAAGGACAGACACTTCAAGAGAAAAAAGGTTTATTTAGGGCTCCATCCCCTGCTCCCTCCCTGGCCAGAGTGTCCTGGGTTTCCAAGGGCATGGCTATATAAAGAGTGATCTGGCATCCCTGTAGGCACTACAAGCATGGTTACAGATACTCAGGAAGCAAACTCAAAGTCCCATTTTCTGCAGGTGTCTGTCACAGGAGGCCCCAGGCGACCACCACCTTCACCCACCTCTCGTGCACAGATCCAGAGAAACTGGAAAGGGTTAAGGAGCCTGTGGATGCTCCGCCTGGACACTCACCACCTGGAGCTGCTGCGCTCACAACTGGGAACCATTAAAGGTTTAGCATGAGCTGGTGCAGGTGGTGGAGCTTTTGGCTGCGGGCTCTTTGATGCACTGGGCTTGGCAAGCTCTGGGGATCATCTGCCAGACCCCAGGGAGGACCCAGCGAGAGGCCACCCTCTGCCAAAGGGGACCCTGCCACTGGGGTCAACCCCCCATCAGCTCTGTGGGGCTGGGCAGGGGCCTTACTGCTCCATCTAAACCTCCTCATTGAGGAAAAACTCCTGCCCAAGCCTTTGGAGGGGTTAAGCTCAGCCACACGGTGCTGGGGGAGGAGAGGAGGTCCAAAGGTACTACCTTCTTCATGCCATTTAAATCAGGATGTTGTAAAACATGAAAATAACTTGAAAGGCAGTAGCCTCGTTTTATTAATAGCAAGTATTTATTAGCCTCCTTGATTTACAGTACGTTTCTGAAAGTCATCAGTCCATCACATTCTTCAGCACAGGGGCTGAGGTGTTTTTCTTGGTCAACACAATATGGAATATAGATCCGAATATGAGAAGCCAAATACAACCTTCATTTTGCATGCACATATCCCACCGACGGGAGGCCCGTAAATGAGTCCTGTATAGCCCTTAGACACATGCAGACATTGGGGGAGAGGTGGGAGCTTCTATACATCACCACTGGAAACCCACAGGGTCATGGAAATCGCCAGGGAAGAGCCATCAGGGCTGGACCAACCTCAGAAAGCGTCGTGGTACACAAACCCCGGCCACCAAAAAAAGACGGGAATCTACCTCATCTGGGTTTTGATAGGAGAAACCACCTGTCCATTCATCCCCCTGACTGCAGAATTTGATGCTCACACAGCACAGGCACCTCCACCCACCTGTTACCATCCCTAATCCTAGATTTTCCCTCTCCTCCCACCCTCACCGTGGGGTTTTGCCTGCCCAGCCCGCAGCACTCTGCCCAGGGCTGCAGGGCCGCAGCCGAGCCGGCGTTCCCCACAAAGCTGCTTGTCCCATTACAGGAGGCCAGGCGAAATTAAATTGGGGCCCACTGGTTCTGCCATCTGAACTTCATCACTGCTAAAGACGCAATAAAAGTAATAGCAACAACGAACAAGCCTCTACCAGATGTGTAACTCTATCCAGTGAGATTAAGGAGTAAGGGCTGTATTTGGGGTTTAGGGGTTTTATTTTGTTGTTGTTCTGCCCCCTGCAATTCCATCTTTCCTTGGGAATAATTATTTGGACCCCTGTAGAAGATGAATGCTGAGAGGGTGATCTGTGGGGGGAGAGAACTGGGATGGAGAGGCAACAATGTTTGACTTGTAGCAGATACAACACACACTTGAATGATGCCTGAAATGGGAAAACTGGGTGGGAGGAGAAGCAGAGTAAGAAAAGAAGAAAATGAGGCACCACTCTCATTTTTGAGGTGTGGGTGTGTTCAGCTCACTCCTCAATAAGACTTTGCAGTGAGGTCAGCTGAAACACCACAGCAGAGCAGGGAGCCCTGGAACAGCAGTGATGTTTAGCAGGTCCTCCCCCTCACTGCCAAAAATCCACAGGTAAAGGCTCACCCCAGGTCTCACCAGCACGCAGTCAGCTCAAACACACACAAGAAGGGAGATGCAAACCCAAAATAAAGACTAAAGATGGTAAAATAACCTCCAGCAGCCCAAGGAGGATGGAGCTTCCCTCCACCTTCCCCCAGAGCCCACAGTTGTGTTGTCACCCACCAACACCCACAAAGCTGCTTGTCCCACAATTACTTAGTGGGACCCAACACAAAGCTGGGGTTGAAACAAAACACAGGGAGTTTGGCCATTTTGCTTGGAAACTCACACACAAAATCTGTTTTCAGATCCCTTCTGGGGAGAGGTCTCTCATCTCGTGAAAAGTCCACAGCCCAGATGTATCACGAATTCAAAATATATATGATTTTGAAAGTAAAATTTAAGCTAGACTCCACAAAAGGCTTGACTTTTTCTGCATTTTAGTGTCAGGGAAAGTGTGCTTAGAAATCAAACACAACATAGCCAGATCATCTCCAAGTCTGAAAGAATCTTTTTAAAGGCAAACCCTCAAAGTTAAGCTAGGTGATTCCCAGGAATTTTGTTCATTTCAACCCTCTAGACTGGGAAGGAGATAATTTATCTTCTGTTTATTAAGAACTCAAAAACTTTAGGAGCTTTGTTTTTTAAATAAAGACCAATCGTACTTAATTTCCAATTTAACTGTGCAGACCAACACCTGGAGAATATGCTAAAATACAAAACCCTTGGGAATATTGTCCCTCTTGCACCAAAACCACAGCAACCTCCAGCTTTGAGGTTAAACAAGCTCCCAGCCCTCCCCACACAGGAAATCGTAGACTCTTGTTAATTGGCAGAAACTCAATAAGGTGCTGGTGATCCCAAGCATAGACACAGCAAAGGGACTCAGCCAAGTCCTGGTCAGACAAAAAGAGGACCCTAATGACACCCTTAATTAAAGCACACAGCCTTGTCAGGTCACACAGGGCAGTTCCCCTTGGAATCTCCACCAGACCTTGTGCTGAGGCTGTCCTGGTGCTCTGCAAGAGCAAAGCCTGGAGGACCAGGGCTGGCAGCCAGGGAGAGGAGCCCCATGGCTTACAAGGGGCTCTCAGCACAGACATTGCACCTCTTTGCAACTTCAAGGCAACACAACTTCTGAAGATGCTTCAAAGTCCTAACCACTGGGGGAGAGCTTAACAACTGTATTAAAAAATAAATATTTTAAAGACTACTTGACTACATCTTCAGCACTTCAGGTATCACTTCTGTGCTTGGCAAAACACATTCAGCCATCCCCACTTTGTTATTTTCTGCTTTTCCTGGGAGAAACCCCTGCCCTCACACTGCCTGCTGAAGGAGATACAAGCCACAGCCAGAGAAAGCAGATCCCATCATAGTTATTCCACCAGGCAGAGCAGCAAAAGCATAACCAGCTACCCCAGAAGACATCCATGAACTGAGTTTGGCCTGTGCTCACACAAAGCAAGAGTCAGACACCCCCAGAAGGAGCCAGCTCACTGAAACTGCTTATATAGCAGCTTCCCAACCACCCTGGGCCAGGCCTGCTGTAGATATGGACCAGGTGAGTCCTGATTTGCAGTCTAGAGAAATGAGCAGAGCAACCCCCTTTGCAATAAATAACTCAATTAGCCCTGACCTAACACAGCTGCCTGGAGCAGGGATCCCCAGGGCAGGAGTGGGTGTCTAACTCCCCACCACTCGTGCACTCACAATCAAGTGGGTGCTTAATCCAACAGGATTCACCCTTCCAAGGTTCAAAACCCCCTTAGGAATAGACACAGAGGTGGCAGCACAGGCTGGGATAAGGAGAACCTTTAAAAACATCCCCTAATGATAAAAAAAGCTGAGGCTGTGCATAGACTTTTGGGTAGTTCACCTGCAAAGATTAAATCACCTTAGAAGATGCCGCAATAGCTCCCTTTGTGTCCCTGTGCACCAAGTCCTCCAGGCTCCCAGCGTTGCAGCTCTTGGAGATGCTCCTGCTTCCCACCCCAGCCAAATTTTAAGATACCAAAGTGTCTGTGCTTGTGCTGTGCCCAGGCCACCACGAGAACCACAGCCCTGGGTTTTAAAAAACAAATGAGCAACGACCACTCATGGAAAAGGCATCATCCTTTTCCCTATGGCTGTTTCACCAGGAGAGAGTCACCCTAAGAGAGAGTCTCCCTCAGATTGTAGGAAGGAGATGAATAAAACAGAAGTGAGATTGAAGTTAATACATGAAGGAAATAAATCCACTGGCCCTTTTCCCTGACTCGGCTCCATCCCGCTGATCCCAGCAGCCCGACACAGCCAGCCAGCCACTCTACTCGCTACCCAGCTGGCTTCTTTCACCAAATAAGGTCCATTCCCACTCATCAGCACAGGCATGAGCAGCTACAGCCTATAAATCCCACCGGAGACAGCACAAAGCTCACACATAACCCATCTTCTGTTCAGCAAAGTGCCTGGGCCCCGAACCAGCAGACTCCTTGGGTGGGTGCTCCGCGCTGAGCGAGGGACGAACGTCGCTGGCAAGTGAGAAAGCTCATGCCCCTGGTTCAAAGTCTGGGAAACACTGGGACAACAGCCTGACAGCAGCTCCCCCAGCTCAGGGCAGGGCTCTGCAACCCCTCGTCTGACAGCACATCCATAGCATGACTATTGCTCCTCCTGAAACCTGCACTGGCCTCACTTCTCCTCGCACGGACACGAGCGGACGTCACAGACCCCAGCAGCCCCAAAAGTACATAGTTTAACAGCAGAAATGCAACACAACAGCTGGCATTCATCAAGGAGGGGCAAGTGATGCAGGAGAGCTGGGAGACCCTCCCCCCTTCAGCATCACCTAAGGCCAGGGGTGGCTCGGCACTGCTCAGGGTGCCCAGCCCTAAGCCCGACTCCTGGCCTAGCTCTGTGGGAAAGGTCTGCCTGCCGGGGCTGGGCAGCCCCTTGTGCCAACACCATCCCCAGTGACAACTCAACACTTGCTTTTCTGCAGCCGGAATGGGAACACAAAGTCACACACCAGCCGTCTGGCCCTTGTTAGCATTAAAAATTAAAGACAGAGCAAACAAAACCTAAAGCTCCAACATTTATTATGGCAATTTCCCACCCACCCACAGACCTACAGTGTGTTTTGCTTTATTTTTAATTCATCACATCAGATGTGCCTCCCGAGGAATGGCACGTTGCGGGGATAACCAACAAGCCGGTTGTCCACAAGAGCAAGACAGTCTTTTCCGTGGGGAAAGGAGCCAGTCAAAGCCATCATTAAGCCCTTGACCTTGGTGGGTGGGTTTGCTTTTTTCTCATTTGTTTTTAGAAAATGAAAAAAGAAACAAATGAACAAAAATACCCCCAAAAAACCCCAAAAAAAACCAACCCCAACGAAGTGTTGTACTCTATTACAAAATATAAATACGATAGTCTTGCAGGCAGGAGGAGCCCGGGGAGCGCTGCCTTCGGCGGGGGACTCCTCAGGCTCTCCCGGGGATGCGGCGAGCCAGCAGGACAGAGGCCACCTCCGGACGCCGAGACGCCGCCGGCTGCTCGCCCCAGCTTCACCTCCTTTCAGAATTTAAGTGCTCTTGAACTTCCATCCGAAAACTGCCAGACATCCGGGGCTCCCTGGGCGCTGCGCCAGCTGGGGGGGTACGCCGAACCTACAGAGAGCATGGGGACAGAGGAGAGAACAGGTGTGACATGGCCCACGGTGTGAGTCATTCCCTTATCCTACTTTTCCTTTTTGTCTCTTTGTCTCTAACGACTAGGACACCCAACTGCCACAAAGGGACACGGCAGGACAGAGCCCTTCCTCTCTCAGGCCACACTCTCGTATCTGGCATCACGCAGGAACCACAGGGATCATTTAGGAATTAAAACCTCTGGACTTTACTGGGCAAGGACCAAGCCAGCCTGTCTTGCAAACCTCCTCCTGCTCTGCCCCTAACCCTTGTGGGCTTCCCCTGGGTGCTGAAGGCCCTCCTAAAGCCATCACTGCTGCTAACACTGCACACCGCGGGTGGCTCACGGAGGGCTTTTCCCAACTCCCGGCACATTGGATTTCGCACGGCATGGGAGTGTGCGCCGCAGCAGCAAAACTCAAGCTGCACAGCCCCAGCCCACACCCAGCAAAGCCATCGACTCCAGCAGCATGGGATGGGGCACTGGGACAGCAATCATTCCTGGCTCCAAGCCCCTGCTCCAGGTCGATCACCCAGCACTGTGCTACCCACACAACAGGCGAAGGCCTACACTGGTGGCATGGCTGGCACATCAACACACCCCTCAAATTCACCTGGTCAGCCCAATGGGGAGCTGGTTTCTATGGAATTGACTTCATTAATACTTAAAAGAGTGGTTTAAGGGCTACTACACATGAGCTGCCATCAGGACTTAGTAAGCAGCTCCTTCCTAGGCAAGATGTTCACTGGTGTTAACTGGAGTGTCTCCTCTGAAGTCAAGAGCACCACGCCCGATTTCCCTGCGGGGAGGGCTTGTTGCTGCTGTGTCTGAGCCCAACAGTTTACAGGCTAATGTTAAAGCCGGCTGAGATTTCCAAGGCAGCCAAGAGCAACACAGCCATCCCAGCCACTAGCACAACACCACTGCAAAGCTTAAGTCCTGCCAAAGGGCACGAAACCTTCCCCCACGCCTTCTGCATCCCTGTGGTTTGTTGGAAACCAGCAGCCGAGCATCTGTGCTCGAGGAGCAGCATCTCTTCAGCAGCTCTGGCAAAGAACCCTCCGGGCAGTATCACTCTCTCCTAGTCAATAATACAGTTTGTCCATGCATCCGCCAAAAGCGGGTTTCAACCTTTATTGGAGGAAAAAAGAGATGGAGGGATCTAAAAGAGCAGCTGGTATCTCTTTTCTGTTTGGTACAAACTCTGCACTTAGATAAACCCCAAAACTGTATCTCATCAGATACGCCACAGCCTCCTGAATGTCAAGCAAAGACATGGTATCACTTATTCCTGTATTATCTCAGCCCTTGGAAACATAATAAATATGAAACATCTGTAGCCTAAATTCTGCATACTGTTTCAGTGCCTTCATTACATTAATCATTCAATTTGGACGAGATTAGACATGAAAAGGTCTCACTTCTCCTCGCCATAAAACCATGTTCCTCCTCAAAAGTTGACAGGACTTGAGATTTTAACAATAGAGACACTGTTACCCAAATATCACTTATTCCTAGAGACATCTTTTTGCACAGAAACAGGGAAGTTTCCGGGGAGCGCAGGTCATGCGTGCGCGGGTTGCCAAAGCAGCTCGACAGCACACGGTGGGACCTCAGACATCCATGCCTCAACCCAACAAACTTCAGTGGGTTCATCACACCATTAACTTATTGCCCCTGGCAGAAAAACACCACATTCATGAACATCTGTTTTGGTGTCGGGGTGACAGCGCATTGCCGTTCGCAAGCTACGCTCTCGCCAGTCAGTGTTCAGACAATTCCTCCTACAGTAGGAGCTGCTTCTCCCGGAGCTCCTTCCTCCAAACCACCGCCCCTGCCCTGTGTGCTATGCAGTGCCTGCTGGGCTCGTTTAGCTCTGGGAAACCTGCAAAATTTAGCTTTGGGAAACCTGTGAATCACACGCATCACTGTGCCAGTTAATAAAGAAGTCAATCGTTTGCTTTCCACTGGTTAATCTTGTAGCAGCACAAGTCTACCTAGTGATGCCTGTATATGGATATATGCAGGTGCCTGTCTATGTGCTTTTATATACGATTATTTGTAAGTAAAACACAGCATAGGGAAAGGCAGTGGGATGACAACCACTGTAGGACTGACACAGTGCCTGTTCTGAAAGACAGCCAGGCTATGCTCGACCCCAGGCATAGCTAACCCAAGTCCTCTACAAAACATCT
Organism: Orthonyx spaldingii; assembly: GCA_013397795.1. Lineage (NCBI taxonomy): Eukaryota > Metazoa > Chordata > Aves > Passeriformes > Orthonychidae > Orthonyx > Orthonyx spaldingii. The sequence continues at coordinate 844,973 of VZTJ01005838.1, forward strand.
CTACCGGCAATAAAAATAGGGACAGGGAGGAAGAGACCAGACTCCGTACGGATATTTCACAGCACGGGATGAAAAGACGTGTCATCAAGGCAGCTGCAAAGAGCATCCCTGTGGACACCAGTCCTCCAGGGAACAGCCAGTGTCCATCCCTATCACCTTGAGCTCCCCGGGCAGGGGATGGACTCTGCCTCCCCTACGCTGTGCTAGGGATCCCTCTGGCACAACTCCAGCTCCAGCCAGTGGGTACCAGCCTGCTGAAGGGGAGCACGGCTCAGGGGGCACTGCCAGCACCTTTCCAGCCCTCCTGCACACCATCCTGCTAGCCCAGACAACACAGTCTTCATTCTTCCTCCTCCAGGATTAAAATGGAGCTTTATTACATTCTTTTCAAATCTCTCTTAGAAAAGGAATAATGTTTTTTCTTTCGATAGGTATTTGTGTCTTTTTTTTAAATTCCAAACCTCCCCTTCAGAAGGCACTGGGCAAAATACAGGCAACAAATGATGCCATCACAAGAAGACGACAGAACAACTGGTTTTACAGAAATCAAAAAAAAAAGGAAAGAAAAAAAAGTATTAAATCCATTACACTAGGAACAGCAAGAGACAATATCACAGCGGTACGTGCTTTAATAAAGTAAAGAGATGCTGCAACATGCAGTATTTGTCAAACTGACAACATATACAGACCCTTAAGGGGGGGCAGGGGGGACCTGAACTCCAGATTTTATAGACAATGCTCAGAAACCTGCAATTCCCACCAAAAAAAAATCAAAGCCCAGGGAGAAAAGAGGGGAGCTCCCAGCTCCAGCCAGGAGCAGGGCTGGGAGCTTTGGGCTGGGGTCAGTGCGATCCCAGAGCAGCGGCAGGAGACCTTGGCTCCCTAAGAGAAATCAGCTCCTGCCCATGCGCCCACATGCGCCAGTGGCTGATTTCACCCCTGTCCCCAAAAGCAGCCAGGGACAGGGGAGTCCCGGGGGGCTGCAGAGCTGCTGGTTTGCTCACCTCTTCTGCCACAGATTTGCCAAACCGAGTGAAGGCCGGGGGTGCCGCAGGCTATCGCAGTGAGGGGGTCACAGCTCAGTCCTGATCTAGAGGGGGGAAAAATCCCAAAGCTACAGGTCCAGACTGCAAACACTTTCCACTGGTCAGAAAGTGAACTCCTTAGCCCAAAAATCCTCTTCCTGGGCAGAGGGGGCTTATTTAAGGCCAAGCTGGGTGGCGGGCACTCCCTGGGGATTGGAGCGGGCCCCCCAAAACGCCCTTGCGTGGGACCTTCCCCTACAGCCTGCTGCTGGAAGCCACCTACAGCGTGTGTCAAATGAGGACACCAGAAGCTGACACTGTGTACTTTAAGGTTTTTTTTTTATTTTTTCAATAAAGGGACAAAATGGGTGTATGAACAGGATAATGCAGACAACTGCCAAAAAAACACAGACAGTGGTTTTTCCAATAGAACTTAACAAAGACCAGAAACAAATACAATAAAAAGCCAGGTTGTAATGACCTTTGGTCATCCAAATAATAAAAAAAAAAATTTAAAAAAATTAAAAAAAATCCCCCCCCCAAAAAAACCCCGAAGAAAAATAAAAGATCAAATTAAGTGCCTCTGTTTTGAACAGAGCACATAAGCAATAATAAATAGTGACTCCCATAGTAAAAGATAAAATTTCAAGTTACGACAAACAGCTTTCATTACAGGAATAGAAAAGGCCAATAACAAAATATTCTGCATTGCCATTTACAAAAAAGTATTGACTCAAGCGGGCTTTCTCTTTAATATGCTTTGCATATGAAATTCTTTCCAATCTAAATATAAAGCACCATTTAGTTTTTGGCAATGAAAAAAACTGCAAAACGGTTTTTTCTTTTCTTTTTTTTTT
>VZTJ01005838.1:849567-892543 GCA_013397795.1 Orthonyx spaldingii
CTTTTTTTTTTTCCCGAACGGAATTGGAAACAGCGACATGTTTGCTCAGCAACTAATCAGGGACAATTTAAAAACAGCCATAACATACCATACATGCTGTCTAATCCAAAAATTAAAAAAAAAGAAAATAAAAAGAAAAAATAAAAAAAACCCAAAACAAACAAAAAAAAACCCCCAACATACACAACATGTAAATTATTGCACAAGAGAAAGGCTCAAAGTTTGCGTAAAATGCAATAGTATTGCCCCGATACAGATCATGCATTCAAACGGTGAGAACAAAAAGAAAATAAACAGGGTGTGCTGGTGACAAGCACTTTCCAAATATCCTTAGCTTCCATGACTTCCATCACAAGGGACTAGAAAACCTCTACGGGGATGCGGGATGGGTTAGGGATGGGGTGAATGGGGAGGAGGGGTACGAATATACCTCTATTCAGTTTTTATCTCGTTATTCAAGACTCGATCACTGTGCCATTTTTTCATGTGTTTCTCCAGGGTACTGTACACGCTAAAAGGCATCTTACAAATCTCGCATTTGTAAACGTCCTTTCCCACCTGCCCGTGTGTTTTCATGTGCCGGGTGAGCTTGCTACTCTGGGCGCAGGCGTAGTTGCAAAGCTCACACTTATACGGCCTCTCGCCCGTGTGGCTCCGTCTGTGGACGGTGAGATTACTACAGTTCTTGAAGACCTTCCCACAGTACTCACAAGTGTCGCTGCGTCTGCCCTCTTTTGAGCTGGGCCTGCCAGGGCCCGGGCCACTAATATGGGGGGTGCTCCCTCCGCTTCCCGTGCCGCTGCGGCCTGAGATCCCTCCGTCCAGCTCGCCCGGCGGCGTGGAGAAGCGCAGGCTGCCGTTCTCCGAGGAGTGCTCGGAGGAGGAGGCGAAGGGCGATTGTCGGGAGTCGCCGAAGCTGAGGAAGGGGTCCTTCAGCTGCCGGGAGGCGGCATAGCCCGCCAGCCACTGGGAGTAAACGTTCTCGGTGTTGGGCATGGCGGCGGCCGGCAGGTCGAACTCCTTCTCCAGCTTGATGCGTTTGGAGAAGGGGCTCAGGGAGCTGGGGCTACCCAGCAGCAGCTTTTTGGACAGGCCTCCCGAGGCGGACTCCCCCGGAGAGCAGCCCCGGCCGTTGACGGCCCCCTCGTCGATGCGGTCAGACTCGCCGGCCACCGAGTCTTCGTCACAAGTGTCCCTGTGCACCTCCGGCTCGGGGAGGTGGCCCCGCTTGTGTTTCTCCCCCAGGACCTGGTGGAAGGCCTCACTGAAGTGCTGCATGGAGCTCAAGACCATGCCCTGCATGACATCCGGCATCGACCGGCCCTCCTCGCCAGCCCGTGAGTTGTTCTCGTGGTGACGGGCCGCCTCCAGGCTCATCCCGAAGCCATAGTCCGGCCTGTCACTCTCGTTCAAGTCCTCCTCCTCTTCCTCCTCCTCCTCCTCTTCTTCCTCCTCCTCCTCCTCCTCTTCTTCATCCCCGTTCTCAGGAATCATGTTGGGGTCGTTCTCGCTCTTGAACTTGGCCACCACGGACTTGAGGGCGCTGCTGGCACTGCCGACCAAGTCGCTGGTGCCCGGCTCAGGGGAGCTGGCAGTGGAGAGCCCATCGTCTGACTTTACTGTCATGGGGGAGGACTTGTGCATGTGGGTCTTCATGTGGCGCTTCAGCTTGCTGGCCTGCGTGCACGCGTGGTCGCAGAGGTTGCACTTGTAGGGCTTCTCCCCTGTGTGGCTCCGGCGATGGACCACCAGGTTGCTCTGAAACTTGAAGGTCTTCCCACAGAACTCACAGGACTTGGACTTCATGGGGGGTTGGGAGGGAGGAGGAGCAGACTGCAGAGGAGGAAGGGGCGGCGTGGCCAGGAACGGGGGCTTGCTGCCAGGCTGGAATGGCTGCAGCAACCTTTGCATAGGGCTGGGCCGGCTCGGGGACAAGGGTGGGCTGGAGGTGTTGCCGGCCAGCTCCCGCAGCCTCCGGGAGAAATCCATAGCAGGGGGCTCCATCGCCATGGGGTTCAGTCGCAGCACCCTGTCAAAGGCACTAGGGTGATGGGTGGCCAGAGCCATTTCTTCCGCACCCAGGCGCTCAATGCGATGCGGATCCAAATGGTGCCTCGGGGGAGGGCTAAAGAGGGGCGGCGTGGGTGGGAAACGCCCTTCTCCCAGCCCCGACGCCTCCCTCGAGACCGAGCCGGGTATTCTGAGCAGGTTAAAAGGGTTATTGTCTGCAATGTGAATCCCGTGGAGAGGTGGCTGGGAAGGGCACTCTGCACCTAGTCCTGTTGGGATACCAACCCGTGGCGTCAGGGGGCTGCCGTGCTCACTTTCTAGGTAGATCCGTAAGCCGTGCGTGTTCTGTGCGTGCTGCAAGAGGAACCAGGCGCTGTTGAAAGGCTGTTTACAAGTCGTACACGTGTAGCTGCTGGGCTCGTCTTTACCTGCAAAATAACACAACAAGCAGCGTCAATCTCTGGCCGTCCAGCGGCGGGCGAGCACTCGCCTCCCCGCCCAGGCTCCTCTCCTCCTCTAGGATACTCAGCTGAGAGCTGGGTAAGGGACATCCCAGCTGAGGGACAGGCAGGGGACATGGATGGGAAGAGGTGAGGGGCACAATAGGGAGATCCAAACCCAAGCCAAGCACATCCACCTTCTCCCACTATGCCCAGCTCTGGGTTCAAAGCTGAACCACGGCGGGTAACCACAGCATAAAACAAGCTAAGAAAAAAAAGAGATGGTAAAATCAGTCAATGCCAGCTCCAACTCAGCCGACTTTATGCTGCAAGAGGCTGCTAACATTTAGAGTGTGGCTAAATAAATATGTAGATAAATAGATAAATAAATATAAAATAAATAAGTCCCCTTCTGAAAAGCACTCCACACAGATCAGTTCAAAGCATCACAACTGCCAGAAAGCTGGGCATCAACATGTTTTTAGTCTCCTCCTTATTTTGAGACTAACAATGTGTACAAAATCTAAGCATTAACTTCTGCTCCTTAGCAGAGATTCACCTCTGGGGCAAGGAAAAAAAATTAAAATTAAAAGGGAAGGGAAAAAAAAAAATCGCGCATGGGACAGGGGAAGGGGAAGACAGAGAGAGAGGCAGCTCCGCCAGGGAAAGAGCTGGAGGGTGGCCAGGAGGCCTGGCCGAGCGCCCTGCTGGAGCCGCATTATTTCTCTCGTGCTGAAAAGAAGCTGAGGATGGTAAATGCCACTTTGGCAAGTAGCGAGCTAACTCTATTTCATGATAATTTATTTTTGGAGATAACATGGACATTATAAAAGAGCAACCAACTAATAAATAACTAAACAAAAAGCCGGCTAATAATGACAGCAGAAAGCAGCCCCTTCTAATACACGGCAAAACAAGGGGGATGAATAACTTTTTGAGGGCCGCCCGCGAGGAAAGAGTGGCGTGAGATACGGCGAAGGTGAGGGTGCCTTTATTGATTACTGGGATTTTGCAAATAATTCACTTCCACCCCCATATGGATGCTTGTTGCTATACGCTGGCAAACCTAAGCTGGAGCTAAGAGAAGGATATAAATTCATTTCCAGCTTTGTTCAGCAGTTCTCATAGAGCTGTTGTTTAGTGATATTTTAACAAATAAACATAACGTTGAGGTTTGCTGAGAGATAATCCAGGAGCCCTTCGAGGGCATCAGCACTTGGGGTGGTACCGGCGTTCACCACATAATTCCTGCCCTGACCCAACATTCCCACCCCCAGGAATTTGATCCTTAGGCAACTCTCTTGGGTAAACAGGCTGCACTGAGAGTTGGCCCCATTAGGTTTCCCCTATTTGCCTAATACAAAGAAAAGGGAAATTAAAAAAAAACCAAATAAGGTATATTAGGAAAGGGAACATCACTTTATCTGCGCCCACCTCGTTTCCCATCTCACATGGGAGGAGGGGAGGAAAAGCGTCATATGGTCATTTTCCTCCTCAATGATCTGGGGATACAGGACAGAACTAGGCATCTATAAGGTCCCTTTCAACCCAAACCATTCTGTGATCCTACGAGATCCAGCACTGGCTGTACTGCTACATCGCCGCTTCCCTCCCTGCCTCCCAGCTCTGCCGCTATTCTACATTTGGCCTGAGAAGCTGAATCAGGCAAGCAAAGAGCCTCAACCATCTACAGCAGGCATATAACACTTTAATCACTTTAAAAGCCCTTGGAATAATATTTAACGTTTCATCCCAAAGCCAGCATTGGAATAAAATGCACTGTAGTGCTTAGTATGTGCCAGGCATGTGAGCACAGATAAATACTTAAATCTGCTGAAATTAGAGGGAAATTCAATTGGACTTTCACATTCCTATGCTCATTTGTGAGCTCGGGGGAAAAAAAATTATCTTGCTTCACCATAATGAAGTGGAAGTTTTTAACACCACGGTAGGAGCTAACAACGAAACACTACCTCGCCTCTCTACCTTATAGATCAGGTCAGAGAAAATAACATTTTATCTTATAATGAGGATACAACATTGAGCGTCTGCTACCACATTTTAGTATTCCCATCAACTAGATATTCTAGATCATAAGGGCAGCGTGTGTAATCATAATGTCAATGAGAAGGGCTGTTACGACTGCGACTAAAGATTACATGGAAAAAGCTGCTTTGAAACTGGTAATTATTACCAGTCCACTAATAGCAAATGATGCATTACAGTTTCACCGTATAATCTGTATTTCACTCAGCTCTTGCCAGTGCGGCCTTATTATATTACAGAGCTCACAAATTCTAAATTCCTAAGCAACAGTCATCAATAAATGTGTTACTTGCCATAATTTGCAAAATTACTTTGTTCATAACATCTTCGACTGTTATAAAGACTGGAATTGATTTCCTGCGTGGCAAAATTAGGGCTACATTGATTTAGTGGAGTGTAAAATGTAAGATTATTCTTCATGTGCTTGCTTGGAAAACAAGTTTTCAATTCACTGTCCGTGTTTGGTAATCAAGATAATAATTTACATTTAAAATCATGTTTATGTACAAAACTTCCCTAAACAACCCACCATTTTCAAGGGAGCAACATAAAACCAGGCAATAAAACAAAGGAACGAAACAGTTAAAATCCAACAGCCATTTGTCTCCACCTCCTGCTCTGAAGAGACATGATTTCTAATTTGTCTATTAGTGCTTGATTAATTATGAAGGCTATTGAATGACCATATCACCACCTAGAGATACGTTCCAATCTGATGAAGACTTGCCAAACTGCAAAAATTATGGCACTAATCCACAGCAACAAGACGGGTCCTTAGATACTTGCAGCAATCCCTGTGTTTGGAAGGGACTTGCCTTCCCTTGCTTCCATCCCACCACCACCAGGATTTTTTTGGGACACCATTTGGGTGTCCCTGTGTCCACACTGCCTTCCCAGCTAACGCATGTCGGCATGACCACAGGCAAGCGAGGTGGGTCTCACAGCAGGGAGATGCAGTAGCCAGTGCTGGCCAAGGACAGAGTTGGAGAAGGTCCCACAGGGCTCTCATCATCCACCAGGACAAGGTGATGGGATATGTCATCCATTGTGATGCCACTGGGGCTTTCAGCGGATTTCCAAGAGTCAGGAGTCACCGCTACACCAGCCCTCCTTGACCATCAGCAGCAGGGCTGGAGCTCAGATCCTGGGGCTGGAAATCATCCTTGGCTACTTCTCATTCAGGAATTTGAGGCTGAATGGGAAATCCAGCTCTCATCCTCTGACCTTCCCTGCAGTACATGTCACTCTGTGACCAATATAGTGCCTTTCAGTAAAGCACAACCTCCTCCAGCCCCACTAAACATCGGGCAGAGCACAAAATTCCAATGAACTCAGCAGACAGGGAGAGCACCCACTGCTTGCCACCACAGTCAATTCCCATAGATAACCACACTCACAGATGGGTATTGGGATCCACCTCAACTTCTCTCGCTCTAATCTCTACCTGTTCTCTTTATATTTTGAGGTTTTTTGTGGTTTAAACATTGAAAAGCTCTTGATATACAATGAGCCCCCTCACCATGGGGTACTTCATGCACCCAGAAATCAAGGCACAATTCAAAATGTAGTTATTTTTCCATCCTGAGGCCACCTCTCCACTATTGAAGGACCAGCCTAGTCCTTCTCATCCTGGAATCATGCTGGGAAGGACCTGATTTTCCTCTCAGCCTCCCACAGAGCTACTGCCTTCCAGACACCCTGCTCTGTAAGCACAGCCCTGATTCCACTCTTCCAGCCAAGAACCACAGCAGACTGGACCCAATGTCTTCTCAACACCCTTCCTGACAGTCTTTCCAGACAACCCCATTAACCTGCCCCTCTTGCTCTGCACCCACCTTTGCTTTACCCACAATGCTGATCAACTGCAACTGCATATTAATTTCTAAATCACCAACGAAGCACTAAGCACCACTGAGGCTCCCACCAGCACCTGCTGAGCTCTCCAGCAAAGTCCCCACATTCCCAAATCTGTTGGCCAGCTCTGCAGCCCCTGTGCTAGCAGTACCACCCAGTGCTCGGTCTTGCCATACGCAATGTCACAGCGCTGTGCAGAGTCTATTTCATCTACATTTATCAACCAAAGTTGTCATCTAGAAGAATGAAATCAGGTTTATTTGACAAGACCTATATTCCATAAATCTAGGCTGAGTGGCATGAATTATATTTCTATCCTTTAATTCTTTATCAATTGAATCTTATGTTGCTTCTTCCATTATTTTGCCCAGAAGAGATAAGCTAAGTGTTGCCTACTCTCTCATGTTACCCTGACCAGCTCCTGATAAAATTTTCCCAGTTCATAAGATGTTTTAGAAACTAGCATCACATGTCAACTCTTCAGGGTTCCTTGGGTGCAACTTTTCACGGACTTTTTATTTAAAAATGTTTCTCTCCATTGAAGGAGAAGTAATTTTTCTCTCTCCTTGTATAAAACCCTCCCTGGCTATTAATGACCTAGAAAAAAACATCATCACCCAGTTATGATACAGAAACGTAACACACTTGCTCTTCAGGTCTACAGCAGAAATATTTATCAAAATTTTCTATCTTAATGCTTCTTCCATTTATCCCTTCTCTCTTCTCCAGAATCCTGAAAAGCTCTCTCTCTTCCTCTCCCCTTTGGTGCCAGGGACAAGTCTCCCTCGGCATATTCAGCTCCCCTGACCCATTGTCTACCCACCATGGTTTCTCACTGAGATTGATTGCTATCCATTTTCCATTTTTTTAATTGTCATATATTGATTTTTTTAATATCTAATTGCTGTTCTCATCTCACCACTGAAGCGAGTGAAGTGGGTTTTGGACTGGGGCCAAAGTTGCCCTCTCCTTCCTGGACAGCTCATCAACTCTTTACAAATAGCTTCCAATTACCATTCACATTTTTATGTGTACATTTTTCCTCCCAGTCAATTTTACTGCTCATTTTCCTCCTACTTGGGAAATTACCCCTGTAGGAGAATTACACAGGGATACCATGACCCAAATACAAACCTGGGGCCAAGATGACACCTGACAGGCCTCTCTCAGTGAAGCATCAACCCCCATTACGTATTTTCTACATCCCGGATGGCAAAAGATCAGTGATGAGGCACAGCGTTTCACTACAGCACAAATGTCCAGTGTTTCTCAAGTTACTGGCTCCTTCTTTAAAAAAAAAGCAGCAGAACAGCTCTTGCCTGCCATGCCCTTAAAAGAAGTGACTTAACCAGTGACACACAAGTGACAGATTTAGCTTCTGATCCGCAAAATGTTAACAAATGAACGGGATGGATATTGGCATTTGAGTGCCTTTAAGGGCAGTTGGCACAATTACTCAGTAAAATATGAAGAGATGGCTGCTTTCAGCATTAAGGGGCTTTTTTAATATTAAGGAAAAGCTGGCGCTTCTGTACTGTGCTCACAGATACACCCGACACGCTCTGAGTCCAAGTCGGAGCAAGCCAATACCTCCAGGCATAATAGAGCTGGCTCTGAGCAAGAACCACAGCCATGTCCACAGCCACCAGCAGCAAAGCCAGACAAGATGCTGGGGAGAAGACCAGCTGGGAGGAGAAGCTGTCAGCTAGATGCCACTGCTGGGAGGGGAAAAAAAAAATTTAAAAAAAAGCATTTCTGGAGCTAGGCAGGCATGCAAGTTCAGGCACTGCCAAGTGAGTAATGGAATAATCTGCATGCGTGTGCCAATGTGCTTTGGAAGAGCTTCCTTAGTTTCTCAAAAGTCAGGGTTGGATCCAGGAAAGCTTCTCGCTGGACACAGCACACACAGCATCCTCTGGGTGCACCTAACAAGGCCCATGGCACGGGACGCTGGCTGGGGAAGGACCCTCAGGTTAAGGAGCAGGATATTAAACACAAGGTGTGTTTTACCCCAGGGCACTGCACAGGCTGCACACAACATGGAGCATTAGAAGCACCCCAGTTTTCCCAGTGTTTTCCCAAATAAACCTGCAGCGTAAGCAGTGACTGCACACATGCCAATGGTGTTCACATGGATTTCATTCACAGCTGCAGATTTACTCCCTCAGAGAAATCCCTGTGCCAGAGAAATCTCCAAGCAGACCTAGATGTGGCCCTTGCTGCCTGGATGGCCCAGCCCTTGTTCTCAGCAGCATCCCTCCACAAACCAGCACCACAAGCCTTGGTGGCTTCGCTCCTGTGTTCTCCCTCACCTTCTCAAGTAACCTGCACGTGTAAGCAAAGCCAGTGAGTCTTTACCAGGCTGCCTGCACCTACAGAGCATATAAACACCTTTCTCTATCGAACAGCAAAGACAGAAGTTAAAACTGACTCAAGCACATGAAACCTGCAGGAAGCATCTCCCTCTCTTCTGCTTGCCACCAAACAATCATGGGAGGAACAGCCTGAGCCAAACCCAGGAACTTCTTTATTCAGCTTTAATGTCAACTGACTGCTTGATTTTTGGACTGATAAATTTGGAGTTGTTATGGTATTTAAAGGGGGGAAGAAAAAAAAATTGAGTTAATTGTTACCACTTGTACTTGATTCAGTTCTCCATCTGGCATGTCAAAATTTTTTTTTTTTCCCTCCTCGCTCTCTCTCTCTTTTGGAAATCCATACTGTTGAAATTCCTTTCAACTGCAAACTAGTGAAGTGAAACAGTTGGGACACAGGAAGCATCGCAGGGCTGGGAGATAAGCGGGTCCTGCTCCATTCCCGCAGCAGCCACTTCTCCCTTGGTAAGAAAGAGCTGCTTTGGCATGACTCACCTTTTCCTGGTAGCATCAGTTTAGAAGGGAAACTGTAACTGTCCAAACGTATTTTTTTTCCTTGTTGCACTAATTCCCCTCCTGATCCTCCGGATTGCAAAAGGCGCGTGATTAACCTGGTCCATCATTAACCGGTTCTAAGTAGTTGTTGGCACCGGGAGCATCAGCACTGTCACTGCTGCTCTTATAATAATTGGAATAATATTAAATAACAGCAGCAGCTGCATTTGTGTACAACAGGGTCTCCTCTCTAACATTTTCTCTTAATCATGAGAGGAACCACAATCAGAAACACTGAAAAAGGAAAATATCCCCAAAAATCTGAAGGAAGTGACATAGTATTGCTTGTAAAACAGGAAATACCATGGCTGTTCTGCCTTTGAAAATAAAATTCTGCAAACCAAGTCCACACTGCTTATGCAAAGGCCTGGTGGAGCGTCTTGGGACCAGCTCAGTCAAGGAAATGTCAAAAAATCTAGAAGAAATTTTCCTTTGCAGGACCCCCAATGCCCCATCTGCCATCTTTACTAGATTTTCTTTACTATAACTTATTGATAAAAGGTATTCCTGAAATTGATATTCAGTACTGAAAGTTATATATCAATATTGATATTTATATCCCTGAAAATAATTATTCTGCCTGCAAATTCAGACTTCCTGAAATCATTAATAAAACTGGGAAAACACTTTCCAAACCAACTATGAGTAACACCATTTTTTCATTACACCTCCTTTTAAAAACCCTCTTTAAGGAAGAAGCAGGCCAAAACATTAATGCTGTGACTCAAACTTCAAAAAGAAACCCAAGACCCGGCAAAAATAAAACAGCAGCTGGCATTGCTTTGCCAGTCAAAGATTTAGACTGGAATTGGGAACTCCAAGAATTCCCCATATTCTCCCAAAATTCTCCCAAAAACAATCTTTTGTTGGGTTTTACAGTACTGTTCAAGTTTCCACAAAGCAGAAGTTTTTTTGGGCCTGAGGAAAGAGCAAGTGGGAAGGGGTGGGAACATGGAGACCAGTTCCTGCCTGCAGAAGAAATGGGTGTTTCATGGGTAACCAATTTGGTTGTAGCCTCAACATTACTCATTCTTCTAACCAGAACCAAAGTCCATACACTTAGATTCCCACCCAAAAACAATATTTCATTAGCAACAAAACACACAGTTTGTCAGAGCCTCAATGGGGTGCTGGGGTCCCATGGCCTGACCTCAGCGTCTGTCACCATTTTGAAGGCGATGACGATTTGGCCACCAAGAAAACCTGCTTCGAGCTCCAACTTGGCAAGTAAGGTATCAGCCTGAGACTGATTTTGTGCTTTTTTAAAACCTAAGGCGGGTGGAAATCTGTCATGCCTTGATTAGCGAGAAACAGAAGAAACCTGTCATGGAAAAACAATGCTGTGCTTGAAATTCAGCTCTGAGTGAGTTTTAGAAGAAACCCCTCAAGCAAAGATGACTTTATCACGTGCACATATGCACCTTATACATTAATGCTATGGGATGGAGAAAGAGAAGCAAAGCAGACCTCAGCACCACATGGGAAGCAGCTCCAGTAACTACAAACACCAGTGGCGGGACCTAAAGGCTGAACTATGCAGTGTTTTCAGCCCTGCAGGAGGAACTCTCCACTGATACCATCTCATGTCTCTAAAAAAAGCAACCAACATCCCAGATGCCATCCCTGGCAGCATTCAAGGCCAGGTTGGATGGGCATTGAGCAGCTTGGTCTAGGTGATCCTGCCCATAACAGAGGGGTTGGAACTGGATGGATGGTCTTTAAGGTCCCTTCAACCCAAACCATTCTGGGTTTCTGTGATGCACAATCTTCCCCACCTGTCTGTCCCTGACTGCTTCTCCCAAACACAGGCATAGGGACTGTAAAGGATTCAAACAGGAACAGTATCACTGGAGTGACACCTTCTAAATCAGCTCCTCTGGACCTAACTGGCACGAGGTGTGTCCCCTGCTGGAAGGTCCACCTGGACCCACCAAGGACCAAGCCTCATCTAAGCCCTGCCTCAAAAAAGAGCATCAAAGCCCTTACACAGCCTCACCTGATTATCCAGCAAACGGTACCTGGCTCCAACAGTCCATAATTATGCATTTACCCAGTGGCTGCTGGGGACAATCAAGTCAATAATTCACTTTTTAAATGCAGTGTTGTAATTATACAGCTACAAAGAGCTTCCAAATCATTTCATTCACTCATACACCTACGCGATGAATTGTTTCCCTTTCTACTGTTTTCTCCCTGGCTGGCGTCATCTGAAGGCAGAGCACACTTCAGAAAGTTTCTTGCAAAGGAGAGGAAGGAGATGCTCTAGCATGGCATCTCAGGTCACCCCCCACTGGTGTGGGGCGGGGGCTGTTTCTCCCTGTTTGTATCGTGGTTTTGGCACCGCTCAGTCGTGCAGCCAGCACAGGCAAGGGTGAGTCGTGGATGCTGCTCTGCAACGCACATTGTGCACTCAGTATCTCTTACACAGAGACTCCCAGACCACTGCCAGGACACTGCTTTCCCAGAAAGATCTGCTAAAGCCTGCTGACCTGATTAGTGCTGCAGGACCTTACTGGAGGATGCGGCGGCTCTGCCGCATGGGGCACTCCTGGAGAGATGAAGTGTGCTTCGAAACGGCTGAGCCCCATCTCAGGGAGAAAGTGGGGCCAGCACCTTTCCCCTGCTGCTCACCAGCCAGGACACTGCTGCCAGAGCATCACTGGGCCGTCAAGTACCCTCATAACCAATGGCCTTGCTTTACTTTTGCTCATTTTTCACATTTTAGTTTCTCTATTTAGATGTGCCCAGCTCTGTAAAGCCACGTGCATTTAAATCATCACCTTGCAGAGATACGGTGGTCCCTGACAGCCCCTCTTGGCCCTTCTCATCAACCAGACACCACCAAAGTCCCCTTCCCCAGCCCACAGCACCCAACTCCCACCCATGCCTCGAGCAGGCTGTCAGTGGAGCCGAAAATCCCCAGTCCTCAGCCAAGGCAGTGGCTGAAGAACTCCTTGGAAGCCTTATTCCACCATCTCCTTCCCAAAGCAGATCCTCTTCAGACTCTCCTCTTTCCCAGCCTTCTCCTTTGGCTCGCTTTTCTCTCACTTTGAAATTAATGATATTTAGCCAGCAGCAAACCATCCTGACAAAGTGGGTCACGGGAACTGCAGGTCCCCCCAAACGACACCTCTGCCTGCAAATCATCTGCCAGGAAGGCAAAGGTTTATTCTGTCCCTGAGCAAGTTCAATGTCACCATGTAGCTGCAAGCACAGCAAGTGCTGAAACAGATCCTACAATGTTTAGTTTCATAACTTGCACAAGCAAGTATTAGTAGAATCGATAAATTATATCTATTTTTTCCCCTCTTTGCTTTGCAAATAGGACCAAAAGGTGTCGTAATAAGAAGTCTGGTCTTCCCCGGTTTATCCTGTCTCCTCTCCATCGCTGAGATATCCTTGAAGTTGAAAATGATATAATACTCCGAATATGTGGAGTTTGGAAGGATGTAAGACTTGCAAGAATTGCTACAGCTTTATTGCATTCTCGGGGCACAGAGAGTATTTACCACACATACATCAAGTCAAGGAATGCAAAAAGGGCAAGTGGAAATTTGGCACTCCAAGCTCAGGAGCTGAAACTCCCAGAAAGGCAGATAAAGAGTGGATTTCCTTATTTATAGATCTGCAGATGAAATCCAACAAAACGAGCCCTCCCCCCTTCAAAAAACCAAAAAAAACCCCAAAACAAAACAACAAAAAAACCCAAACAAAACCAAACCAAACAAAACAAAACAAAACAAAACAAAACAAAAAACCACCTCCCTCTTTTATATCAGTACGGCTGATTCAATTTCCAGGCTTGCAAGGTCTCCTCTTGCCGAGTGTTACCCGACCCCAATAACATGCGCCGTTCCAAGGTTAAGATCCGTTTCCTTACAATAATGCAGAAAGCTGTTGTTTCAGTCGTGGCTGCAGAATTCAGCTTTGAAGGACAGGTTAGTACCACACTACATTTAACTGAATTCAGTTCATCTGATTATACAGTGCCTTGCTTTCTGAAATATGTAATCATCTCTTTCTGATGACATTTTAAATATCCAACTAGACAAATAATTGCAGCAATAATTGATAGCTGAGTCAAGCTGGAAGATTATTGATTGGCACAGTACCCGCTGAAACAAATGTTCATCTTTCAAACATTACAGTGAGGATGCTTAAATCTAACTTTTGCTGATAAATGATAAAAATTTGATTTACTGATAAAACCACCAGAATAGAAGATGCACTTCAGGATTTGATTACCTGGGGAAATTTTTTCAAAGAAAAATTAGGCTGTGGGATTTATATTCTATTTCACGTGAATAATTGCCAAGATATGGACAAGCCGTTGGAACATAAACAGACACGAGGGAGTCTATAAGAGTTGCTGATTAACTCTCTCCCCTCCTGAATGGAATTTATCTGTACCCAACCACAGTTTATGTGGGAGTTTACCCTGCTGCCTTCTCAAGGATGCATCCACAGGTCTCATTACCGGCAGCAGGAGTTACATGTCAAGATCCCCCAGTTGTTCTCCCAGTAGCTCGAAGCCCTCAGTTTAAATGTGCATAATCTAACTCTGCTGTGAATGCAGCTGAAAGGATGGTTCAATCTCATTGTCTATGGTGTAAATTAGGAGCACCACCACCCAAATCTGTGGCACCACAGAACAGCAGCAAAAGAAAAGTTAAAACCAGGTGCATTTTCCAAACTGGCTCCCTATCTTAAAGCTGAAATAAAACCACTTTTCAGTGCTATTACACAGGGCCTGCTGAAACATGGGTTTCCTTCTAATTATCAAATTCCAGACCCTGCAGCACTACCTATACATTAGGGGGGAGAGAGGGGGAATTTCTGAAACTTACTGATTAGAAAGCAGAGCGAGTGGCCACGGCAGAGAATCGCACGTAGGGAAAGGCAGGCAATGAGCTGCCTAGTTAGGGCAGAGGAGCTGTCGCAAGGCAGAAGCCTGAAATTAAGGAAGAGAGCCAGAATATTTGAGCAGGGAACAAAGAGCATAAATTCCAGAGTAAGAGATGAAAAATGCACTGAAACGTTTTGAAACGGAGCCATTAGGAGCTGATTGAGTCTCGGAGCTACTGTTAAAAATCAGCCGCTTGTTAGATGCAGCGATCAGCTGAGCCCTGACACTTAAGGCATACGAGGGGGCTTGTCGAGTGGCTTCGCTCTAATTTAGAGATCCTCAGTTAATTAGAAAGCCCTCAGATTTTCTGCAAATGCAGGTCGCTATCGACAGCTCCTACTTTTGATGCTTTCCGGGTGACAGTTGCCGGACTGACCTTTCCGGCGCTGGCAGGGCTGCCCAGACCCTCGCCATGCCGGGGAATTCAATCACGGCCGTCAGCACCGCCAGGAAGTTACAAGTAAGGTTACTCTGCTCCTAGATGTCGTTTCCTTCTCTGAAACAAACCCTGATGAAATCTGCATCTGCTTAATGCTATAAATAGCTCCAGTGTTGAATTATTATTATTTTTTTCCTCCCTGCCAAGTGGATGTCACAGCCAGTCCAGAACTTCAGGGTGGGAGTTTATCAAAGGTGGTGCCAGAAGGGTTTGGGAGAAAGGAATTGCTTTATGGGGGACAACCTGCTTGCATTGAACTCACATCCACAACGGCAGGAGAGAAACCTCCCTTTGAGATTTCGTTTCCCCAATGGTTATGGCTGCAGAGGATGCAGCCCTTGCCCAGGGGACGATACTTCCTGAGATTCCCTTAGCACCCAGCATGCCCCATTCCATGGGGATGCCTTTCCCAGCTACAAGCAAGGTCTGATGATACTCTCCAGAGTGGAAACCACTGATAACACCTAATGCGAGGCAAATAGCAACACAGACAACCACTGAACAAAACAAGGCTTGTTTGGAAATGCATGGAAACGTGTGGAAGTTACAGTGACAACCCAAAGGCAAGATGACAGACCTGCAGTCACACAGGGAGTTGGCGGCAGACGCTAGAAAATTAACTCTCAGGAACTGTCTAGCATTGGCAGGGAAATGAATGAGATGATCTAAGAGATATTTTCCACCTCTAATAGGATTTGATGATGATTTTTGCATAGGCTTTTGTGCTAGCCTGGCTTTTGATAAAGGCATGGTGTCTCTTTTCAGCCCACATGCAAGGGAGAGATTAATAAGTTGCAAACTCGGCCCACCTCAACTATAAATGGTTCCTGTGCCCATAGGGGGAAAAAATCCAAGCAAAAATCCAAGCTACGACTGAAAAAACCCCCAGTGAACTGTGTGCAGTTAGTGCTTTTACACCCAAATCTTCAGTTATTAAGAGATTTGGAAAGGAGAGAAAAACTCTCCTCCAGCATCCAAAAAACTATCAATTTAGTAGCCAGACAGGCAGCAATTCACAAACCATGTCAAGAAGCACTGGATTGAGATCTTTCCAGGGAGAGCCTTTTGGGGGCTGTGGGAGGCATGGAGAGATGTGATGGCTCCAGCATATCCTGCAGGAGAAGGGGGCAGAGCTCTTGCACTTATGTGGGAAGTCCTGGCATGGACATTTTGGCTGCTCACAGCCTCAGAATAGCAGATGATAAGGCCTGAGGACTGGCCTTGGAGGATGCATTAAGATGGCATCGATGGTAAAGAACTAAACAAAAACCAGAGATTTTAAGCAGACAAAAGATTGTAGAGAATCCCAGTTTTCAGCAAAATAAGCATTTTCTTACAGGGAAATGCAATTAAATGTTGTAACTGCCAGCACTTAGACACCAATAACAGCCTTTAAAAAAACCTCATACACTCACCTGATCAAGCAAATAATCTCCCACACAGTCTACATGGTCATATTATAATATCCTTCCTTACTCCACGCGCTGTTCCACTTTCTTTCAACAGGAAAATTCGTGGATCCAAGGCCCTGCTCTTTAGCGTGCCTAGGACTAAACCAAACCTTGGTGCTGTCTAACCCTTGTGCTGGTCCAAACGAATGTGGCTGAATGAGCCACTCTCTTGCTCCTCATCCATGAGTCTTCCTCTTCTGACTCTTCACAAGGAGGGTGGGACCTCCAACACCCATCTACTGATGCCACCACAGGCAGCCCACACATGCTGCTGTACATTCAAGCGCACAGGAGGACATAGGGCACACTGTGACCTGCCAGCAGCACCTCTACATCCACACAGCCAGGACAACCCACCTGGGAGCCACATGCTGGCGTCACTTCCCTTACTGCCAGCACACAGTACACAGCTCTGCTTTTTGGGAAAACCAGTCCACAAGGCCAAAGACGGACAACCAGATCCATCTGTGCATGCCTGATCACAGACTTTTGTCTGCAGCAAGCGCTTCAGGTTCAGAGCTGCTGTTGTCTGTGCTGCAGCCAGGTCCAGTGGCCACCACAGGGGACCAGAACCCCTGAGAGCACAGCACTGCACCCAGAGATAACAAAATGACAGTTCCTGCCACGGGAGCTGGCAGCTATCACCATCACTATTATAACCTGGTGAGAGGGGCTGCCAGTTTAAACAGGCACTGCCTCCATGCCAACACTCCCCACTCCTTGGGCTTAAGAGTGCTGAATATTTCAGCAGGTGAGCAGCAGAAGTCGTAATCCTCCCATTTGCTGCCACGTCTCAAAGCGCTTTTCAAAAGCCACAGAGGCCCATTCGTAGTTGGAGTAAAAGAAATTGGCCTCATGTTATTTTTTAGCAGTAACACAATAAGAACAATAATGTTAAAAAATATTAACATCACGATGTTGCACTTAATGGCACCTGGAGTGTGAGGAACTCGGTGTGCTTTGCACCTGGCCTTTAGTACCACAAAGGGTTGCTCATTCCATCCACTGACCTCTGGGTCCTCATTTTCCTGAGGATGGGAGCACTTTCCAACAAGCACACAGTTTGTACTTGCCACCTGCAGTACCTCCAACACTGTCTGTGCCTGACCCTGCACTTCCCAAAAAAGGGTGCTGGATGCAGTGGGGATGGGCAGCTGCTCCATAAAAGATGCACAAGTCCTTGAGTCATCACTTTACCTGAACATGTTATCAGAAAACACCCCATGTGGGGGCAGGCTGGGAAACGGCCATACACACAACAGGTCTGAAATTGCCATCAGCTTCACCTCGATCCTTTTCTGATGTCCTTGGCTATCCAGTTAAGATCTGACAGCATTTAAAGATGACAGTGCTTGAGGTAATGGGACAATGCTATAACAGGATTACAGGAAATGTGAAAGAAAGGACATACGTACATAATGTCATTTAGGTAATGTCATCTATGAACAGTTTTGCTCCAATTTTTGCTGACAAAGAACTCAGTCTCACTTATACAATTCCTTTAAACTCTATTATTGCTGTAAATAAGTTTACTTCTTTCTGAAAGAAAGCTTTTTAGATGCATAGTCACAAATATTTTGTCCAGCTTTCTGCTCTGAGGCGGGATATCCTGGAGGGACGAAGTCACAAAAACCAGCATGCGGCCATGAGCGGGATGAGGCAGCAAGATCAAAGGACTCCCTGCCACTCTCTCCACCCTGCTGCAGAGCACCCAGACTTCATAAGATCCTCCCAATTAATTTGCACCCAGCTATTTCCTCCCTGCGCCCTTTTTTCCATCAGTATTCCCCTTCAGTCCCACCGCAGCTGCCCCCGAAACAGCTTCCTCATTGTCCCCCACCAGAAGTGGTGTATGTGTGCCAAGCAACTGACCGCAAACAAAAGCTTGTTTGACCAACGCTTGTTCCGAAACAAAACCCCGGCTGGAGAAGGAAATCCCGCAAAGGAGGGGGGATTGATGCTGGGACAATTTGGAAGGCAACCCCAGGGCGACTCACATTCTTCCCAGACAATGGTGTCTGGCCTCTCCATTCACTGCCTGCCTCACACCCCTCCCCAAAAAGTCCACCCTAAAAGCCATGTTTATTATATAGTCTGATAAGCAGGGGAGATGCTGTTAAATTGAGCCTGCGACACTCTCGGGCACTGCCCGCGGCAGCTCGGGGACACAGGGCAGACAATAGGAGAAGCCTCTAAGGGGACTTGGAGAAGGGTTACTGGAACTGAACTTATTGCTAGGCAATACTGCAAGGAGTTGATTCCTTCTAGATGGGACAGTAAAAATTCATGGCCAAGGTGTGTGTCTGTGAATTCCCCCCGTGTTACCCTGTATTGGGGAATATTTACTTGTTCTGAGCAACATGTTTCTTCCCACCTCCCCAGCCTTGCCTTAGGTGACTCCTTCCCCTGAGCAGCTGTTGAGAGATGGCCGAGTCTTTGTCCCCTGCACATCTGCCTGCCATTGGCATGTGAAAATACTGATTAGAGGAAACACCCTGGCTGGGCAGGCAGCCCCCTCCCTCGATAAGTACGGTTGGAAACCACAGGAGTTGCACAGGCCAGCTCGGGAGCCATGTGCCAGCCTGACCATCTTATCCGTTAATAAACAGACACTCAGGTCCTGCTGGCGTTGAGCAACGCTGACATCTGCCCGCTGAGGCAACGCGCGGGGCAGCAGCTGGGTGTGCAGCCAGCAGAGTTTGGGGGCAGCATCCCCCCATCTGTCTGTCTGTCCACTTGGGCATGTGTCACTGCTAGAAGATGCCTGGAGTAAAGACAGATACATTAAAAATCCTCACAAAGTCATAATAATCAGCTCTTGAATGGCACATCCCACATCGCTTATCACCCAGCTGTCCCCAGAGCGCACCTCACCACCCCCTGCACCAGGTAGAGACTGAGAAACCAAACGAGGCAGCTCCAGTCCTTCCCCCTGCACCTGCACTGTGGTCACCACCTAAGCAAAAGAAAACCTTTTGCTGTGATTAAAGGCCATTTTCTAAAGCAGATTTGCCATTTCAGTGCTGAGGCTGATCACAGTGTTTAGTCAGTACCTGGATGCTTGCAAGCAGGTGCACACAGCTTTGATTCCTGCCCCGCAGAAGTGCAGGTACAGGTGCCATAAGACGCTATCTATGGGACAGTCTGCAGGGACCAGCCACAGAACCAAGGGGCTGACTTTGGTACTGTTTAGAGGGTGACAAAGTTACAGTCCCAATCCTGTGGCAAACTGCAGGTCCCTTGCTTTTGGAGTAGGATGTGCCCCTCTGGACACTGTCTACCGTCCACTTTTGCTGCTGCTTGACCTCTCAGCTTTACAGAGATCTCACCACTGCTGAGCTTCCACAGCCTTGGACAACACCAAAATGGGAGCCATGGGAGCCATCTGTCCCCATGATGCAGCTCCAGCAGCACCTGCAGCTTCTTGCCCCCTTCAGTAGGACATGTGGGTGATCAGGATCAGATCAGGTCACAAACGACTCCAGCACATCCCACATTTTTAAGCTGTTTGAAGCAATTCTGCACTTACTTTCCCATTTCCTTTAAAGAAGAGCTTTTGAAAGACCTTCAAAGCAGTGTGTTGCTACAGGCACCACTTCTGGACTCATGGTGAGGATGCCACTGTGTCCATCCAGAGAGCTACTGGCACTAGAAGAAACAGCAAGGGGGACAGGTGACTGCTACAAAACCTGCCTGCTCCAGCTATGATGCCTGTGAGACACCAAACAGAATGTCCAACTACACTACACGTTGAGGAATACACTACATAGGCTTCTTTTTGGGGTTGTGACATTAACAATGCTGCCTTAAAGTTGCCCTGAGCACTTACTGTTTCCATCTGCCTCCTCTGAAAGTGGGATGCTGCAGTGGCAGAGCACATCCCTGCTGGAAACTAAAGGAGAGGCTACCAGGGAAACACATGTAGCCCTTCCAAGCCCAAGAGGAAATTTTAAGAACAACTCTGCTACTTTCAGAAAACCAGCCCTAATTGTTCTTATCCTGGTAAAGCCTCTCTGAGCACAGCACCGCCCCACAAGAGCTCAAATAACTGCATGGAGGGAGGGGGTATATTCCATCCCATTCGCTGCAGCTGGGCTCAGCAGCAATCCAACAGCCAAATGAGATGACTTAGACATAAGGTTTGCAGGTATAATTTCAGGAATGGGGCTATTCCTGTTAGAACACGGGCAGAAAAACAGGGTTAAGCCCTTGTTATCTGGCCAACCACATTGTTGTGCTGGGCATGGTCTGTCCAGTGATACTGGCCATGCAGGGATGCTGCAGCACTGGGAGCTGAAGGAGCAGGGCACACAGCAGTCCCAGCAAATTAACCAGCCACCATGGAAAACCTGGCTTTATTCCTTATCATGAGCATCAGCAGGTGATTTTTACCTTCCCAAGTCACTTGATCCTTCCCTGGCACGCAGCTCACCTGTCCAAGCCAGAGCGCTGCAGCAAAGGAAGGGATCACCATAGCCAGGGATGTGGATGGAGCAGCCTCAGGGCTCTGCTCTCCCTGTACAGAACCACATCCCAGGTGATGGGCTGACATAGGCTGCTCTCTGCTACCCAGGCTGCTGAACCTGACACTGCTCTGACACTGCTCCAGGAGGCCAGAGCTGAGGCACACAACTCATTTATAAATTATATACTACCTTTTTTACTGTTACGCAGAAATTCCGCAGCAATTTGCTTTGTTTCTTTGATCATGGGATTGCTACTCTTCTTTCCTTGGGGAAAAACATGCCCTAAAAACAAACAAATGCTGCACTGGAAGTAAAGAGCCCACTCCTTTGAAACCTCTGGAGAGACACTTAGAGCTGTTAGAAGACAGACACTCATCCCTAAAAGCCAAGGCTATCCTGAACTGTGACGCTGAAGGACACTAGGAGGCCCTCAGCAACCCCAGACTCTGGTTTCACAATCTTGCAAATATTTTCCAAACTCTTAATCTTACAAATAAATGGAACAGGACAGGCAACCACTATCATCATGTGAGAACACAGGGCTTTCTCTGCCAGGGCTGGGGCAGCTACTGATGTATTCTAACCCTGCTCCAGGACAGCCACTGCTTTCCACTGACAGTGCTCAATTTATTCCAGTCACTTTGTGAAGCCTCCAGCTTTCCCTACTACTGACTCAAACTGGTTTTGTAGATCTGGAATAATCCCTTTGGCCTCATGGCAGCAAGCAGTGTGAACCCTGCCTGCATATATCCAATCTGAAGTGGAACTGAAGTCCTGTTGTCAAATTCTATTCCAGAGCGCCAGTAGGATCCTGTAATCCCATGGCTCCAAGAAAGCTTTAAGAAAAAACACAGATCTAGCGAGAATCACCATCAAACTGTCAGCAACGCCTGCACACCTACCTATATGGATATCAGGATTAACCTCCAGCAGAAGAGGCACCAGGTGATTTTCCTCTACACCTATCCAAATCCATCTACATCTGGCTCTGCACATAAGCCACCAAAACCTCTTTATCTTTCATTCTGAGTGATAATTGTCATTTTCCAACATGAGGCCTGATGTGATGTTTGTGTCGATAGAAAGCCTCTAACCATCAGCTGCAGACTTGGGATCAGACCCTCTGTGAGTGACCTTGTGGAGGAGCAGTATTCCAGGATAAGGTGGGAGTTTGCAGCCTGGCATAGAAATGTGTCTCTCAAATGCAGGGCTTGCCTCTACTTCACCCTTTGCTCTGAGCTTCTTCAGCCCACAGTCTCACTCTGTGGTTGCTCTGAGTCAGCCCAGTGGCACATAATTGCATGAATTCAGTGCTAAGCCTGAACTAACAAGAGACAGGCTCTCACGGGGCTTATCAGCTGGGGCTGGGTGCTGCAGGGGCTCAGCACCCACCCCGCTCCCAGCAGGGCTGTGGCGCAGATCCAGCCGGCTTCAAGCAGGAGCGGAGCTCGCCCGTGTCCGCTGGCAAAATGAACGCGAGCCGTAAGAAGTATGCCTTGGAAAGCCTGGAAATCTGACAGCTTTTTGTGCTGTAATAATGCAATTCAAAAGACTACTGGGACTGTATAAATATTTGTACAGACACTTATCGCTGGAGCAGTCAGATACTCGGGCCCCCTGCATCAGCTGATCGGCTTCAAGTCCTCGCCTCCTCTGCTAAACCAAAACCATGCAACCCCAGCGTCACCATCCACACAGCGAAACATAAAGCCTCTGTTTATACAGTCTCCAGACTCTACCCTCCCTACTCGCTGGGCAGTTGTCAGCAAAATAAAATAAAAAGTGGGCTCGGATTCCCGGCCCACTAACAAAGAACAGGAGCAGGATGTATATTTTAGCCAAGGAATTAATTAATTATTATTAACACAATGAATGCTCACTAGGAAGTGTTTGTACTTTGCCACTGTAATTAAATATTCTCACTCATGCAGCTCTCAGCCTTCAGAAATTAGTATTGCATTTTATAGTCCAGTTCAGGGTTCTTTTAATAAGAAAATACTTTCACACTGAATTTTTCCTTTTCTGCTGGCATGGGAAGGCAGGAGAAGGTCACTCTGAACATCCATGTCCATTTGCCTTCCTGAACAATTTCAACTACTTTTTTTCAGTGGTGTAGAGTTTTCAAAATGAAAAGTCCTCTGTCCTTTTTGCTCCAGTATGAGCTCAGTCATGGTGAATAAAATGGGTCCCATCACCCTGGGTGCCTCGCTCTGTACTTCCGCTGCTGCTATTTCTGCTGTCGTGAGCTAAGCCACCAGGCTCTTTATGAGCAGGCACTGATGCAAGGCTTGTGGGGAAAACCCATTTAAGAAAGGACTCTCCACAACACAAGGACTGCAACACCTCACCCAAGTGAAGGGCTGGTTTCTAATCCCTTTACTTAAGGTCTGTTTGCTTCAGCCAGCTGCTCATGGAAAACAGGCAGCAGAATCCAGCCCTCTGTCTCTGTGAAATGGGTCAAAGACACATAGGATTACTACTAATTTGGAAAGAAAGCACCCAAGACATAATGTAATTCCACCACTAGATTTTATCGCTCTTACTTACAATGAGCAAATACCAGGGGAATCACTGAGCAGAGAGCTCAGAAGGAAACCAGACTCAGCTCCTTCCTGCCAGAGCCGCCGCCAGAGCCAACCAGAGCCACCGATAAAGACACGCAGCCTCAGCTCTCCACCTGGGTAACTAACCACCAGACCAGATGAGCCTCACCTGCCTCACCCTTCCCACAAAAAAAAAGCACTGGAGCTCAGGTTCAGGGACTTAATTTCTCCTCTTTACCCTCAGACGGACATGCGCAATCGCTCCGTTTTGCCATCGCTGATTTAGCTAATGCTCAGTTCCAGCAGGAAACATCTTAACTCTGAAGATCTGATGACTGCCCTGGCAATCAGTTGTTCAAATAGCTGAAAATTAAGACTATTGCACACAAAGTAAATTAAGTAATTTTCTACCCTCCTAGGGTCTCCCAAGTCTATCAGATTTCCCACAACTGGTATGTCATGATGCCTCATTACTGTAAAGAAAATACAGATCTGTGAGTCCTTTAAGTGGCCTATTCTCAAAGACTTGGGAAAAAAAAGATCTTAAAAAACACAGATCCCACTGCAAATGTAACAGAAGACCATCAGTAGAGCTTGTTTATCTACTCCTGTGCTCAACTCTCATGGCTTTGGTCACATAAATCCCAAAAAGGAGTGTTTCCAGCTGTTCTCTATCACACCAACTCTATCACCTGAGACAAAAACTGAGACAAAGCCAACTTTAGTTTTATTTGCAAGGATGACCGCAGAATCAGGGCTGAAGAAGATACCCTCCAACCCAATTAGACTGCAATCAGATCCTACAACACGTACCACTTCAGCATCCCTAATACAGTAGTCCTACTTCTCGGTCTCCTTCCTAAAGTAAGGCAGCTTCTAGGCCATGACTGATTATTTTTAAATAAGCATTTTGAACTCAGCCTGCAAACATTCCTACTGCAATACCATGGGATGCTCAGTTAGCTTCAGTCATTAAAACAAGCCTTCCGCACAGGGATGTTGCTGCGCCGCTTTCCCAACACTCCCTGGATCCCTTCCACTCTGGCTGCAGCATCACGGAGAGGTTTTGTTCCCAAGTCCAAACAAGCTGGAATCATTCCCAAGTGTTTAGAAACCTTGAGCTCAGCAATAAGCACTCAGCATTACGGTAACCACCTGGTGGAGGCCACTCTAACCTCAGTTTTATGTTGTGACTTTCACTGAAACCCTCTGATTTGGATTTTATTTATTTTTTTGCAGCACACATTCTCCCTAGTTGGTCTTAAGCCAGAGGTGAGCTTTTGTAAGATGAAAAAATATAAGTCAGTCAGTTATTTTCAGCTCAAAAGAGAAGAGATGAGAACACCCCATTGATAATAGCTTTTTA
Organism: Orthonyx spaldingii; assembly: GCA_013397795.1. NCBI lineage: Eukaryota > Metazoa > Chordata > Aves > Passeriformes > Orthonychidae > Orthonyx > Orthonyx spaldingii. The sequence goes on from VZTJ01005838.1 coordinate 874,019, forward strand.
AGATAGTCAGTCACAAGTTACCAAAGGAGGGGACAAATACCCACCCCATGTTCAAATGCATATCAGGCTCTTAAAGAATCATCACTTTATAGACTGGTGGGGAAAGTAAGAGGGAAAGAAAGCAAATGCCATTAACACAGTTAAATATTTTAGTATGTGCATCAGAGCATGTCCAGCAATCACTCTGTGCTGTGTTTTTTCAGCAGAACCTGACCCATGAGGCCAAACCCCACCACAGAGGTCCACCAAGACACATGGGGAACCCTCCTTTGATCTGAAAGACAGAGAAGAAACTGGAGCTCTTGTCAAAACACCAGCCATGACTGCCCAAAATGCCAGATTCACTGGAGGCACCTCGACTTGAGAAGACACATTTCAACGTTACTTGTGCTTTGTCAACGGGTTGAAAGCACACATCAACCCTTCAAGACCAGGTAAAAAAAATCTATACCTCAGTTGACCATCCCAATCCAGACAAGCACCAGGGAGAGGCTTCATGTTCCCACAAACAAGTTTGTGCACAAAACAGATGGAAAGATCCCCGTGCTGTGCCTGAAGCATTTTTTTCCTGGCTTGTATGCAATACAAAAGCCTGGGAAATGCCAGAGGCCTGATCACCACCAGCGTAATTCCAAACAAGTCCTACTGCCTGGGTGTTTAGGTCTTGCATATCCCCCCTCTTCCTCCTCTATCCCCCCCAGCATGTAGATACCCAAAAGGAGATCGCCCACCATGGCACAAGAATGTTGCACAAGCTGTGACTCTCCTCTGGTTACCTCTTATCTATGCCTGAGTCACGATAAAAATCCACCTATGACTTCCTGCTCCTTTATATTTATATTATATTTTGCTTTTGAAACCTCAGTCAACTCTCATGATCCTAGAAGACAGCTGCAAAAAGACCAGCCCCACTCCCACTAGAAATGCCATGGTTTTAGCATTTTGCTTGGAAATAGGTGCATGCAAAAGGCAATGGGATAAGCAAAACCAAACAGTGCCAGAGCAGTTCCTCCCATCCTCTTCCAACCAAGCCTGCTATTCTTAGGCACCGTCAAACCAAAGGAATTTTCCCTTTCCCTCTCCTGACAATACGTTATTTGTACATGTTTACACTGAGGATTAAATCCCCATCCAGACTGGAGAGTGTGGTTCATTCACAGCTTCTGCCCTTCCCTGGAGCTTCCCCTGAGCTGCCTTTCCAGGGCTGTTTAGCCCTGGACAGGGAAGGCAGCCCACAGCCAGAACCCACAGGTACAATCGAGTACAGCAGCTGGCAAACTTGGGAACTTAGAACACGACCACAAGGACTTGGTTTCAGCCAGACAAACACTTTCTCCACATTGGCTAACATAGGACTCTCTGCCCTCCTGCCAAGCACCAGGCATCCCTTATCTCTGCATCGGCTCACCCCTTATCTCCCCATTTGGACTCACCCCTTATCTTCGCATTGAGACTCATCCCTTATCTCTCAATCGGGACTCACAGGGACTGCTGTTTCCTGATCCCATCATTCTGGATCAGGCCACGCATCCTCCTGACCAGGTAACTCCCCACGGAAAGGTGCACCCACAGAGGTTCCCGACAGCCAGGATGGGGCCCAAACCCCAAATGACAGCAAGCACAGTACTCATAGTAAAATACCCATTTCTCCCTCAAAAACACTCAATGGAGTTTCATTTCCCTGCCAGCAGGCTTGAATAACATTTTAAATGCCAAGATTTATACGCAGACATTTATAAATGTATTCCATTATAGCCTTTGCAAAACTACATTTCAACCTAAACATTCAATTAATGTAATTAAATTGCTACCTGGCGGTATTATCTAATTTCACTTCGGATCTGTGCTATTGAAAAGCATGTGTCTTTTAGCACTCCGACTGGCAAGACATGTGATAAACAGACCTATAAACATGTTGGCTCAACCGAGCTGTTTAAAAATAAATTAGCAAACTATAAAAATAAACAGTAACATACATATGTACTCAATTATGAACTAACTCTAATTTTTGTTCTGAAATACTGTCTTTGACCTTAGTCATAAACAAGCACTATTAAAAAAACATAATATCTCAACAGACAGAAGGGCAGGGATTAAACGCTCATCGCACGCGGCAGAATGCAAAATAAGGGATGAAAAGAAAGAAGAGAAGAAAGAAAAGCGGGGGGGGGGAAGCTCACCCTTTATTAAATGCAGCAACCTATATCCACCGCAAGTGTTTATGTTGATTAAAGCTGCTTGGACTCAAGACAAAAAAGTTAAAACCTACTGAAGTGCATATGGACAAAAACCTTGTAAGGTTCAGCGGGAGGAAAATATCATTTTAGCTTGCGTGGGAGGAAGGGCAGTGTGGGTCCCACAGAGCCACCCGTGGCCTTCAGCTGTCCAGGTGTAAACCCTGCTACCGTCTTGCAAGAATCCAAGAACATATGGCAGAAAGGTGGGAAGCGTCCTCACGCCTGCCACACCACAGCCAAGGGGGAAAAACAAACAAACAGATTTTTGGAAGGCTGTAGAGCAGCGTCCAGACCATGTTTTTGCCATTAATCCAGAGCTCCTGTAAGAAAAGAACAAGGCACTGTGCTACAACTGCCACCACCATTCTGTTTTCTCTGGGAAGGAAGGAAGGAAGGAAGTGTTGATACTCAAAAGGCACATTTTGCACCCAGGGCTGAGATTTTCAAGGCTTTCAGGCTATACAGGGGCCACCAATGTCTCTCCCTACTGCAGAACCTAAGCCCACATATGCACCCATGAGCAAAACCTCACAAGAAACCCAAAATCAACAGCAAATGTAGCTGAGCAACTACTAAGCTCATCCATGGAAAACCAACCTAAGACACCAACTGCCATCATACTGTCTCCCCCAAAAATCTTGTATAAATAAATAATGGGAGGTAACTCGTGTTCATTGACACATGGGCCCAAGAGCAGCAGAGAGAGGTGGGTGGAAGAAAGGCTTTTCCCCAGGCTGGCTCCTCGCCAGCAGTGAGACACGGAGACTCAGCCCTCCAGTCAGCAATGAGGCAGGGGCTGACATTTCCACTAACAAGAAGGGCTGCAAGTTGCTGAGACACAAACAAAACAAGGCATGTTTCTCAAGGGATGCAACAGGAACGGTTCACAGGAGATGGCGAGAGCATGTATCTATTTTTTTTTTCTTTCCCAAGGACTTCCACATTGGCAGAAGTGGGATGCCAGAGAGCTCCACACACCAGAGGAAACACCAACTGGATAGTCAGAGAGGGTGGAAACAGGGACAAGCATGGCTATGATGGGTCTCAGGCTTAGTCAGGAAGACCACACATCTTAAGTCACTTCCAACCATCAAGAGTTGGCACATGCTGCTGCTTGGTGGGATGGAGCCAATGGCCTTCCCTCCACAGTCCTCAACACTATCAAAAAATCTAGAAGGATTTACCTTTATTTCTGGTTTCTACACACACCCCTTTTCTTTCTTTCCTACTTCTTTTATTTGTTTTTGTTGGTTTTTTTTTTTGTTTTAATTCTTCAAATAAATGTCTACCGTTCCCTTGAGCAATGTCTGGATGCTGGCGCCTGGGAATGACCATGAATGATCAGTCAAATGTCAACAGGCAAAGCACCAGCACAACCCAGAGCTGTTCTCAGGGTGGCGATTTTCCCGTGGTTCAGCAGTGGGAACATCTCACACACCTGGACCAACCAGTCCCGGATGTTACAGTCATGCTTCAGTCCACACCACCCCTATCCCCTCATTCTTCTTTCGGAGCTGGGTATATCAAACACATTGTAAGAACAAAATAAGAATAACAGGTCCTGTCCAGACTATCTGGTCCTTTCCTCCTTCTCTGGCAATAAACTTGAAACTCAGCTGTGTCCCAAGGCCACCTCCCCAGCCCAGAGCATACCCTGACCACAACATAAGGACAATAAAAAACTGCAGTTAAAGCAACAAGCCAGTTTGAAAACAAATGGCATTTTCTGCCCATCCTCCCTGCTTTGTTACCAATAAAAAAAACACTTAAAGCCACTATTCATGCAGACATAAAGTGCTAATGGCTACCTGTTAACATGTTTCATCATGTCAACATTTTTGCTCTGATTTTGACAGTTCCCTTTTTGTTATTTTAAACTAAGGGAGTGCTAATCTGAGTTGAAACTGAAGGCTGCAAGAATTACAATCTACATCAACTGCACAGTTACTGACACCATTTCATTCTACTCTGCACCATTTCATGGACACAGTCTTCTTGCAGCCAAGCTCTTTTCCAGACTGTAAGAAGTTGGAAGTGCAGAAGCACAGCAGATTGGGAAGATTGTAAAATGTTGCTGAGAAGTCCTATGAATTCTTGCCCTGGCCCTGTGCATTTTAGGGCCAATGGGAAGGGAGAGAGCAATGTGAATACCCAAACCCAACGTATTGGAAAAGTCACTTTTAATGTCTTAAGGAGAAAAAATTAAGTGGCCAATCCTGTATGACTTCAGGGATGAGCCTTCAGGATTAGAACAACTGCTGGTGCAAATTGGCCAGGCAGGTCCCATCTCATTTACACCTCAAGAGTTGCCCTAGGTGTGACTACAGGTGATTCACTGGCTCTTTTAGATGTGGAAAGAACAAAACTGCTCAGGTATCACCCCAGCAGTTGCTGACACCAGCTGGACATCAGGACAGGCACCTGGTGTCCTCTGCACACAAAGATGTGCTGGGCACCTTTGCCTGCCTCACATGAGCACACATTGAGAATACACCTACTGACATCCACAGAGGCACAGCAGGTGAAAATCTGCTTGTGCGAAAGAAGACCCTGGTCCTCTGATTACCAACAGCTCAGGTCAGAGCCACAATCTGATTTTCCACAGGGCAGGAGAGGGACAGAAGATCTTTGGTCTCCAGAGCTGCGGCAGCCCTGCCGAGATTCCCAGCGGCTTTGAGTGCACACACAGGGACGTTTCCTTTCCCCAGCTTTGCAATTGTTTGTTAGAGCAAATTAAAAGTGCTAACAAGACTTACTGGAGCTCATTGCAAGGAGGTTAAGAAACACCACTTACCTGATACAATCAGCAATGTAATGCAACCTCCCAAGTCCCAGTTCAGGACATATACTTGCAAGTAACCAGAAGGGATGGGCACAACCTTGAGGGAAGAGTTGGGGATGCTCCAGCCCAGCTCACAATGCTGGAAAGATAAGAGAGCACAGCAGGGAATAGGAAATTCCCTGCACCTGCTTTGTGTCTTCTGCTGCTTCCAAGGTCTCCCACTCTGCACAGGCCAGAAAGAGAACACAATATCTCTGGTCTGGCTCTACATGGCCAGTTTTCTATTTTTTTATGAAAAAGATTGCTCCACAGTACAAGGAGGTGAGGGAGACCTTTATTTGCTGGGCTGAAAGGCAAACATGGGTAGGCTTCACCACCTAAGCCTTGCCAGCTGATTGCTGCCAGGGTAGTGTTATGACCGGTTGAGGTTGCCTCATATGCAGACCCCATACGCGCCAAGGATCCTGACCAGGACAGGCAAGCATGGATCCCCACAGGAATCATTAGCCAAAGGATGTTCACTTACAGCAAATCCCGGTGTGGAGTCCTAAGCCTTGCTGTGCACACCTGGCAAGAGGGATGGGAGGGCATCCCCATTACCCATGCAGGGACGTTTCCACCACAGACTGGGTTGGGAGGCTGGAAGGCAGGAGAGCAGATAGTATTTTCGAGGGAGTATGAGATAAGAGGAGGTGGAGTTTCCTGATAAAGAGGATTTCCCTGCTCAAATATCAAAGGATTCACACTAAGAAAAGGGGGGAGAAGGGGAATTACATCAGTCTGAGGCACACTTTCTCTTTTAAACTCTGACCTTCTATTGTCTGTCTTCTTGACTAGGATTTAAAAGCCCTTTGTTGGGCTGTATAACATGGTGTGATCTAGAAAGCTGTCACAGATGAGGCACCATGGGCTTTCGGCTGCGCCAATGCTCAGGCTCCCCCCGTGCCTACACCGGACTTCCAGGAGGCGCTGAGCCAGCTCAGATAAGTCAGCACCTTCTATCAACACCCCTTTGAAGCCAAGCCACAGCTTGTGACACCTCTTCCTGCATGGCCAACACAGTCTGGTGGAGCTGGGCTTCACCCCGGCATAGCTCCAGACAAAAGGTGGGCTCATCATTCCAGTCCGCTCTCACCTCCCCCCACGTCCCCTCCAGACTCTCCTGGCAGCGTCCTTCCCATCCCAAACACAAACAAATGGGTGAAGAGCAGATGACAGAAGCATAACAGATGCCTAAAATGGTTAAGAGTGATCTCTGAGCATCTTTTGGTTATAATGTTCCATTAATGTGACATTCATGTAGGGTAATATAATACCGCTCACTTAGGAGCACCTACACCAGCCAGTTAGGTTTTCTGGTGTGCAAGGATAACCAGGAAGGTTTCCGTATTTCCAGGGACCCTACAGATGGCATTACAGGGGACAGGAGGCATCACTGCCTAAAGGGGATGTGTCGGGTCTATCCCTGAGGGAGCAGAGGTCAGTCGATATTAGGCAGAGAGAGGCTGGAGCAATGTCTCAAGAGGCAGAACTAGAGAGCCACAAATGGGGAAAAACCCAGCTTGGACCTATGGAGCCCTCTCTGTGGAACGGGAAACGTGATACCCGAGAAAGGTCTGACCCAGTCCCAAAGGCACAGCTTTGCTGTCATCTCCACACAAGCTGCAGTATAGGCTGAGCATCCATCTGATTTTACAGCAGCCAGTGTTACACACTGTAGCTAAATACACCCTTAACATCACCCAGGCCGAACAAGGGCTCCTGTTTTGTTACCCTGATTTATAAACACAATGGCAATGGGCTGGAGAAGGGACAGCCTCACAACCGCAAGCCTTCGTTATTCCCCACAAATGACTTGTTGGCAGCTTTTGAACTGTCTAATTTGTTTTCCCCCTACATTTCGGTCATTCATCTCATCTTTTCCTAATGGTGCTCTGAACACTGACACTTTGGGAGACATCTCAAATGCTGTAACCCTCACATGGCCCCACGGAGGTGAAAGGACCAAGGGTAACTGCTGAATCTTCCCACAACAAGAGAGGGATCATCCATCTCCTCTTCCCTCCTCCTCACCCGCCACTCCACCCCAGGCACTGTTCTCATCTCAGCGTGTTTGAGTAAAACACAAAACGAGGCCACATTAAGCCATTTCAGCACCTCTGGATGTCGAAGGCCACAGACTGTACCCAGTGACCTGGAAGGTCCTCCCCAGACATTTGCTCCTACAGCTCTGCCTCTAAGAAAAAGCATCTGAGAAGTCACGAGGCTGGTTGAGTTCAGACTGTGGCAATGCCATTCAGAGCAGAAGGGGGAAAATCAACTGGCACAGTCCACATTTTGGGCAAACGGGGTAGGAATTAAATCAGAATCTGCAGTCTGATCAAAAACCCAATTCAACAGAATTCCACAATTTGGGCACAGTGTTTCAACACCTAGGTGCACGCTGGGTAGAAAATGAACAATCCAAGGCTTTTCACTTTGCATACCCAGCAAATGCAGTCGATGGGTTTCAGCACTTACGAATAAATGCAGAAAGTATCAACAGTGTGCTGTCACTAGCCTTTTGCCAGACACCAGAAAATCCAGAAGAGTCATCTAATGTCACAGGCAAAAAGCTGAGGACGTAGCAAGTGTCGCCGAAGGACAGGCAGAACAAACACAGAGCAAACTCCTACCAAGAGATTAAATTCATGTCACGGTATTTTACCCACATTTTGCACTACTCATATACCTTGAAATACGTGCACGCAACCAGAGCCACGACACCAGACCTTTAAAGACGTGAGAGCCGCAGATTAAAAACATGTTGGAACGCTTACCGTGTCCAGTGCCAAAAATGTGTCTCTAACCTGTAGGAAGAAAAGGGTGTGGAGCCGCTCACAGAACGATCACTGCACTCACACTGCAGGGTACAAGGTCCCACTCTTGGTTTCTCCCTTGTAAGAAAAACAGTGACTAAAATCTGACTGAGGAGCTGTTTCACCTACCCAAATTTTTTTGAGAAGTACACAGAGCCAGATGAGAAAACGAGGTGGGAATCAGAGAAATGCCATATGATTGTGAAGACCAAAGACATTTTGCTGTGAACCAACATGAACAACTGTCTTGGTTTTTGGCTGAGCACGGTGCTCGCTGCTTCTTTTTGGGGACTTCAGTCACCTCCTGAGTGGCACTGAAGTATTGCAAGCAGATACAAAAATGTACACAAAGCCTAAAAGTATTTCCCTGGAATTGAAGCTCAATTTACAGCTTCCAAGACTGAAGGGTGTGTATGAGCAGCCCTTTGTTGCAGGGTTTTGTCAAGGTATGTTCTGACTTGTCCCCTGCATGGTTGTGCAGTAATTCTTGATACTGATAGTCAATTACTTTGTTCATGTCACTCAAACACTGACTTTTTTTCTGCTTTTTCTCCCTCTCAGCACAGCTAATTCTGGAAAGATAACACGGAGTGAAACCACCACTTAAAAAGGCATTAACTCCGGGCCAGTCCAGGCTGCCCTCCAGCCCTGTTGGGCACAGGTAGCAAAGTGACCTGCAGAGCCAAGAGCCCTCCTTATCCTTATCTCTCTTAAAATACCACTGGACCCAGGCTCCAAAACTTCCTTCCCGACTGGATAAGCACTTACCCAGGTAATCTCATTACAGCCATTGTTCTCCGAAGGTTAATAAATACTTACCATGATGAGTAAAAGCTCCGCAATCTGACCCCAACACAGCAGCAGCGATTGCTCAGGGCCAAATTTTCATACTCTTTACTATGCTGAACACCATATTCCTCTGCTAACAGAGCAGCATTAGCACCAAAATAAATGTGACTGCTTGCAAATAAGGTGTTGGCCCCGCTTCTGGCCTCAAGTTTTTATGTTGCCATCATTGTGATGGCTCTGAAAATTAGCAGATGCTGCCAGTTCCTAATAAATACATGACTAAATTATTCTGAAACAACAGCAAAAACAAATTATAAAAAGAATAAAATTCAAGGAGATGCCTTTCCCTCCGATTTCAACATGCAGAAGAAAATAATTACAGGCTTCTGTTAATTTAAGGAAACACTTTTTTTCCCATCAGACGTGAGGTGTGAATTATGCAAACATGATTCGAATTTGACTGGGTTGACATACTGCAGCCCCAACAACTAATTTAAATTAGAGAGTTATGGAATGGAAAACCAGGTTTCCAAGAGCTTCTTAGAAAGAGTAGCAGCCACCACCTTCCCCAAGGCCAGGCCAACACCCATCGAGATGGACACCCCCATCAAGATGGAAAGCAACACAGTCAGCACTCCATAAAATCCACCTCCTAACTCCCAAAATACCATGGACAAGGAGGGCTTTCCATCCCAACACACATTTCAAAGCAATGCTACCGCTGGTCTGTTGGGATGATTAAAACATATTATCCACTTATTGCAAAACTTTTACTGGCAAAGCATACAGGTGAAGTGTACCTATGGATGTGCCCATAAATCCATATGAAACTCCACCTTGCCACAACACTAAACAAAACTCTAAATAACACAAGATGAGCAGATAACTCTCTTGCAGTGGAGGCTGTCAAATCATTGTGCAGTCATTAATAACTGAAACTTAATCCCTTTCATAGGAGCTCCATTTTCCTAATAAGTGCAGGACGTAAACCAGATTTTCCATTTGATTTCCAAGCAGAAAATTCAGAGGGAAAAACAAAATGGAAATGAAATAAAAGTGATTAGATTTTGGTTCAGTGACCAAAAGTTTTCAAAATTTCTTGTTTTTTTTTTTTTGCCAGCCAAAGCTGTACCTAAATTCACCCAATCACACCTTCCAGCAAACATTTTACCTACCCAAAAAAGGTTCTCATTTTTCAGGTGAACACACCACCACATGCTGAAATTGAGACAGAGTCCTCCTTCTCAGCACACTAAGTTGAATTATTTGTGACTCTCATGAAGTCCCCCAGGGAATGAGGGAAAGCGCCAGGACCAAAACTTGGCCGGACTCGCTGCATGCCCCTGCAGGCTGCTCAAGAAGGTCTCCAATGTGCCAAGGGCTGCAAGGGGCAATCAGCCTCCCGTGCCAAGGTTTGCACAGCTCTTGCACCTTCTCCCACCACTGCCCTGACCTCATTTTGAAAGGGGTGAATTTAATGTCATCATCAGTCTCGTATGGATCAAACCCGAAAGCCAGGCTCGGCAGAGTACCCAAGAGGTGTTTCTGCTTTACCCTTTACCCATGAAAACCTTGGCTCTAGAGCCTCTGAACCCATACCTCCTTCTATAGAGACGCCCATACAGCACCTGTGCATGCTCCCCTGAAATGCACCCTGCACACAAACCACAGCCGCAGAGACTCTCCCAGGCCAGGAGGCAAATAAATGGGAAGAACGGTGATGAGCGAGGTGCAGGATTCAAGGGAAAGCACGCCAGCCTGCCAGAGCCGCACACCAGCCAATGCCGAGATACCATGGGGAAAACGGAACATGCTTACGCCAGTCATTGACCCCAAAGCCACAAGAAAAGACAGCAATGAAGTCAAGACAGGCTGAGTTTTAATCCAGCCATTACCTTTTGTAATATCTGCTATGTCTGTGTGAAGTGGCTGCTCACCCCTTCTCTGGGCTAGCCTTTCTCCCCTGCCTGACAAATCCCACCCCCTCCAGTTTTTGGGGTGATGACTGGTCTGATGCCTCACGTCAGGAGCACGAGGCCACCCTGCCACCCTGGAACCTCATCAGCTGGCTAGAGAGAAAAATATCTCCTGACACAAACAACCTTGCCGACTCCTGGCCTGCCGCTACCCTTCTCTTCTTGAGGAAGGTTATTGAGGAAGTAGTTTTGGAGCAGGGCCAGCTGTGTCTTGATCTTGAGAGGTGTCTTTGATCCCTCTCAATCTAACTTTAAAGATAGAGCGATATTAGATCCAATGTCTAAGAATGCCCTTCGAGCAGGAGTTGAAGACTTCAGGCAGAGATCTTCAACCAGATTTTTCCATCTAGAGCTGGCTCTGAAGAACTCGGTCTCTGACATTGACCCTGTATTAAACTCCTTTCTCCCCTAACATCTCCACTAGAAATGACCATCCTTTGTTCTACTCACCCATAGCAACAATTGACAATTAAGTCAGTTCCATCTTTGACTAATTTCTTTACCTGATCGGCTTTTAAGGCAGAAAAAACTTGTGCAGAATCTTCTTGAAGGCCTGCTGCTTTTTAGACAAAAATAAGCAACACAAAAACATGCCCAGCAGCATGGATTGCACCAATAAACTCATCAATAAGTAAATAATATTTATCATGAGCTCTGCATTACAGCATTTGGACAGACACAAGATAAGCACCAATTTGGTGTCTGCGCTTGCCAGCTGGTCACATCCAAATGATCTCCATCTCAACATGCTTTGACTAATAGGGGCATGGCCCAGCACTGAGCAGGCGATGCAGGTGCCCATGTTCCAAGGGATGGTGTTTTAGGTACCAAAATTGTCCCCTGCATGTTGAGACACTCCAAGCACAGGCAGAGGGGAAGACCAGCTAGGGCTGTCCACCCTCACCAATGCCAGATTCCATTTCCACAGCAGCTGCTCCCTTTGTCAACACCCAGTAAAGCCAAACCAGCCTAAAAATTAATTTAATCTGCTGTAAACTCAAGTGGCAAGCACTTACATGGCAGCTAAAAACGCCACTCTCAGATAACCAAGTGACATCGGCTAATAATAGCCTGCGCATTCGGGGAGCGGAGCGGACATTTTGTGTAACCAAAGAGGAACCTGTGCCTGGGAACAGCCCGCGCTGGCCGGTCCCAGCCCCGCCAGCAGTGCCCGAGCCCACCCGGCCTCTCCTGTGATTAGCTGCACTAATACCACCGGTGACCTCACTTTCAAGCTCGGAGGCAACAATAGTCATGGCTTTTGTTAGCAGGGAGAACAAAATGCCACCTTTTACAGCTCTGCAACCATAGCTGCTTCCCTTTTCATCTCCCAGAGGCTCTGCACCAGACCTTGCTCACCGAGGAGGACGGTTAACCCTTGCTGGGCAGTCCAGCCACAGCAAGAGGAAGGGATGCCAAGGGTCTGCAAGCTCCTCTTCTCCCACATCCCTTCATTTGCATGGGAAACACCAAACAAGCCCTTTCTGGTGGAGGATGCAGGTATGCAACAGGGATCTTCTCTTCCTGACATTGGCATAGGCAGGAAGTACCTGGTGGCCACTTCAAGCCCCTGTACCGCATTAATAGGTCACCAAAATCCATGCTGAGCTCTCCCCCCTCATTCTGCCCTTGGGAACTGCCTTAAACACACCCACTGACCAGGAAATAGTTTAACTTACACGACCTTCTTTTGTCAATGTAAGAAGAGCAGCTTAGAAACAAAGGAGAATACTTTTCCAGAGCAGCACTTTCCAAAGCTCAGGAAATCACCCAGGGATGTGGCACAAGGTGCTGATGTGAATGTGTATTTGGGTTTGCATGCAAGGCTCTTCCCAAAAGAAGAGGATGGATGCCCAGAGGTGCTCACTTCCCACTGTCCATGGGCTGGAGCAGGGCTCGCTTAGGACGTGGAAAAGACCAACCCTCATCCACTTTGGGATTCCTGAGGGAGTAGGGCACCTCGTCCACCCAAGGGCCCCTTCCTCTCTCCTTCTACCCAACAAGGGCTACAAGGAGCACGGGGAGCTTTCTCCCGGGGTGTGCAAGGGTCTTGGATGCACAGCTGACTGCACGTGTCAGTTATGCTCCAAATGGGTTGTCACAGGTCAAGGTTCTGCAGGCAGCAAGAGCAAATGCTATTTTTAGACAGGATAAGGTCACGGTGCTTTTAGAGACAGTGAGGTCTACAATAAAACCTATTGATCAGTCTCTGGAACTAGCGCTCCAGAGAGACGCCTAAATTGAAACAAAAATTGCCTGACTGTTTTCTCTATAGACTCGGTGGGTAAAAGCTTGTTGGAGTCTTTCAGGAGATAAAATAAGTAAGAAGAACCTGCATACAGACCACAGTTGTCCATTTAAGTGGATGTACAGTGGGGGGAAAAAGGGAAAGTGAGACCTATGGGAGAGAATAGTGGGAAGCTCTGAGTATCCTTCTGCCACAGTGACAAGGCAGCTGCCCCAAGGGTGAACGCCATCCTTACTATGCCCTGAAACTCCACAGCCCAGGTGTAAAGGCACTACAGCAAACTTGACTTTTGAGAGAATTAATGCTTTACTTGCATCTTGGAGGGTAAGGAAGCCTCTGAAGACATTAGTCACTGGGGTCCCTGACAACACATGCGCATTCACCATTCCTGAAAGTGTTCAAGGCCAGGTTGAATCAGGCTCTGAGCAATCTGGTCTAGTGGAAGGTGACCCTGCCAATGGCAGGTGGCTGGAACCAGATGAGTTTTGAAGTCACTTCCAACGCAAACTATCCTGTGATTCTCTTTGACCATTTGTATTTTGGTGATGAATATCACCCAGCTGACTCGTGGAGGCCTAAAGATGAAAAACAGACCAATAATTCAGCCAGGCAAATTATTTAACTGGATGGTTCATGTATCTCCAAGGTTTTCACAATAGATTCCAAGCATTTATCCAGGTCATGGATAAACCAAAATTTAACCAAAAATACCACAAAGCACTGGACTATCACACCTTCAAGTTCAGCTCTAAGTCCACTACAGGCACATAAATCCCTCTATATCACAAGAGGATCTTTATTGTATTGGAGACTTGGAAGCACAGGGACGAGTGTAAAACCATGGAGTATCTTCATTCATCATCTGTCCCACTGCCACAGCCTCACTCACAAACAAAACATGCCACAGTAAACATAATCCATACATTACACCCTGACATGGGTGACCCCATTAGCAAGTCCCAGCCAAAGCACCCCACCAGACACCAGCAGTATAACAATTGATGCATTTGGAGGATACAATAATAACAAAAATAATAACTACAGGTAAATACTATTAAGCTGTGAAAAGCTAGTGTGGGTGGTGGAATATGTAGTTTACTTTTTACTCCAGACACTAACAACATAAGCAGAGATATACATGCAGCTGCTCAGGTAAAAGCTGATCATGTGGGAATTAAAGCACTCGCAAGCCTGCAGCGTGGCTCGCTCACCATCCAACTGCCAGGTTAGGTTGCGGTTTAAGTTTCTACATAATAGATATGACAAGATGCAAAATCTCAAGCAGTATTATCTGTACAGGGACTGTGCTGCAGAGGAATCATAATAAAAAACATGTTTCAAAGCAGTACAGTAATTGTGATTCTGGGGAAAAAAAAACCAACAACAACAACCAAAAAAAGATAGGATGATCTTTCCAAAAAATATGGTGCCGCTAGAAAAGCCAAGGTAATTATTCTTCTGTTTAGGAAATCAGGCTTGGGTTTTGTTTGGTTTCTTTATATAAAGGTCCTTAGGCTCCTACCAACACTTTTACAATTTTCTTCTTAGTGCCCTGTGACTCTAGGACAAAGTTTGAGATAAAACGATTATAATAAATAAGGACAAAGTTATTTGGGAATTAAGGACACTGCTGCAGCCCCTCATCTTCTTAACTGATTAAATGAATTGAGCTTTAGTGGGATATATGTCTGAGAAAATTCAAAGCTAATTTCTGTTTATAATTACTGATAGCACACGAGTATCCTTTCCAGAAAGCCTACTCTATCACCCAGAAAGCAGATGCAAATATGGGTATAAATAGGGAGAGCAATGAAGCCTGTGGCAATGCTCACATTAACTGCCATGCAGTCAGACTTCTACCCCACATATGTGTGTGGGCACACACACACATGTTCCTCTGGTGATTTTTGACAAGCATCACTTGTATCCAGGCTCAACTCCATGCCTGCCACCTTCTCCAAGGTTTTTTCCCAGACTCCAGTGGCTGGTAGACAAGGCTCTCTGTTAATCTGAACATAAATAAGCATAACAAGCTCAGTCCAAGCTCCTTTACACCGCTGTGCCTACCAAGTGACTCTCCTGGCTGCAGGGAAGCCACTTAGGATTTTACCCCTGGGGTAACTCCAAGCAGGATCTGCCCCCACAGGCACTTCCTCTGTGTCTATCCCTGCCCTTGGGTTTTGCATGAGCACAGAAGCATGGAGGGGACCATAAGTATTCCCTACTGCTGCCCAAGAGGAGTTTTGTAACCTGCTCACCCGCTGTTGGGCATGAAACTGAGAAGTTGGAGAGGCTGGAGTGGTAGTGAGTGGCTCCCTCAATTTGTTTAACTGCAAGATGCGTCTGGATTTGTGGGGCTACCAGTACAAGGCAGCTTCAGGATGAGCACCTCCACAAGAGGCCAGGGACATGATGCCATGCTTCCCAAAGCCACCTTCAGCCCCCTCCCAGGAGGGCACAAGGCACTGAAAAATCCAGCTCTTTTCACAACAGGCGGGGAAAGGAGGGAAATAAACCCCCAAACTTTTAATTCTTGTCTTTTCCATTTATTTTTGAATTAGCATTCAGCGTCTGCTGCTGTGACACGGATAGCTAAAAATGTGTGTGCGGATATGTCATCCATGAACAAAGTGGCTCATGTTTGTTCTTTATTATTTAGGAAATGCACATTAATTACTGCAGATTTTCTCCTATACATCTACTGTATCTCAGACAGAATTGCTGAGAAGGTCTGCAGAATAAAAATGTATGGGGTAATTAAATGGATATTTATAATTAGAACTTAATAATTTGCATCAGGGACAAATGAGCTCTGATTTCAATCTGTAGTGCATTTAGATTAGCCTGAAGATAGTGTAATTTGATGTTTTATAGTCCTCCTCTCAGATTATGAAACAATACAGTGCCTTTAAAGCAGCCGTGTTTGTGTCAGGAGTGTGTTAAGAAGCAGCCGCAATGAAAATGTTTGACAATGTGAAAGCAGCCATAAATTACATGACAACTGTGTAAAAGTCGTGATGAAACAAATAAAGAGCTGACCTATAATGCATCTGATTCAGCACCGCGCCCGGACCACTCGGCGCTCATCCCAGAGCGCATCCTTACGCGCACGGCTACTTAGCGCCGAGAAAACTGTAAATTATCCCTAGTCAACAACATTGATTTTTAGTCGACGTTTCAATCAGTTTGAAGTAGAAATACTACACCGCTCCCCCGGCAGCCTCTCAGCCAGCCGGCTGCTCAGCCGGAGCCTCTTTGGGCACAGCTCTGTTACAGTCCCATTGTTCCCACTGTACAGTATTTATCGCCGGCTCTCCAGACACAGGCACTTGACCCAAAGGTCACCACCTTGTCTCCTGGACATACAACCCACCTTTGCTACCAATGCCTTTTGCCTAAACACAGGGAGCCCCTGCAAATCCCACTACCTTCACACAGACATACAGGTGAATCTCACCCAGGTGACATGGCATTGCACAGCCGCAGCCAAGCACACGGCTCCCAGACCAAGGGGCTGCATCTTCCTGTGGCCAGAGATGAAGCGAGACGGACACCTTATCAAGGTCTTGGTAAAAAGCAGGTTGGTTTGGAGATGCAACCACATCTTTGCTTCTCTCCCCAGCTTTGCCCAGCCACCAGCAGGGAGGAAGAGCAGTGAGGCTGGGCTCTCATTCCCACTCTGCCGCAGCTCTCCAGCCGTACCTGGGGTGAGCTGCCCCACCTGTGCCACACTGTCAAACAGCGGTCGCCTCTCTTGCCCTGGCAGCGCGAAGGTGCATTCATTAACATCTACAAGGCACTCAGGTCTTCACGTAATGGATGCTGCAGAGGTAAACACCTCGATCAGCAGATAACAGGGAGTCCTGTGCAGGCATCACACACACGGGAGTTGTGCACGTGTGTAGGCAAACGCCTGGGAAAAAACACAGGGGTGCCAAGTCGCTGGGAAGCTCACCATCAAACCAGTTACAGTCTGACACGCAACACGAGGAGCGACAGAAGAACCAGTGTAAGGAAGGAGATTTCCAGACCCACAGCCCTGGCACCCAGCCTCGTGGAGCCATATCCCACAGCCTCTTCCCAGCCTTTGTACTTTCCTCCCACAGAGCAGAGCTCAGTGCACCGCACATCACCAGCTGCTAGCTAAGAATGCAAAGGGAAACAAGGAGAGACAAGGCTGAGATTTTCAACCCATGGCAGAGTATGATATTCTCAGCCTCCTCAAAAACTACGACTTGCAGATCTGGATGCCCACATGGAGCAAGGTGGCAAAGCTTTAACTAACAGAGGCTATCCCTACACATGCTCACTTTCCAAGAGGGAAAGCTGCATGACATAAAGCCTCTAGTGCCAAGCAAACCTCACAATTCCCAGCAAGGTACGATGCTGGGAACGCATCAAAGGAACAGAGGACAGGCAGGTGACCTAACCCACTCCAACCTACCCTTCACACCTCTGAAAATGCTGCTCTTTGCAGCAGGGGTAGCCCATGTTTTCCCAGCTATGCCCTTTCTATGCATTTTGAAATCCACCATCCATCAGCATGACGGGAAACAAGGCGTCGAGCTCTTCCTTTGAGGAGTTTCTTGTTTGACCAGAGTACACGTGATTCAAATCAGCCAGAGTGAAACGCAGTTAAGCTGCTGTTTGTTCCAGCACGATGAGACTGGCCTGTTAAAAAGCAAAAATGTCAGGATGTTACAGGCTCAGCCTCCTGCCAAGACTGGTAAGCAGCCGAACAACTGTCAGAAACGGCATAATCGGAAACAACAAAAAAACCAGAAATACCCAAAACAACCATGAATTCAGATTGTGTTTCCAAGTCACAGGCGCACCAGGGCCACCCACACCCCCACTCAGGCACCCTTGGGAAGCTCTGACCTGGAGAATCCCTGCGGCTTCATTTACTACAGCCCAACCACATCCACCTCTTGCAAAGCAAGGAACTTTAAGTAAAAACAACGATAATCTAGTAAAGATCTTGGATTTTCTCTTTAGTCTCACCACCATGGCATTACAAGGATTTTGTCTTTACTCTCACAACCACGAAATTAATTACCCTATCCCAGCATTTTGTCTATATTCTCACCACCTGACAAAGCACCTCAATGTCGGGCATGGCCCAGCAATGGTCTGTGAGGGCTGCATAAAGGCTGGAAGTGCAGCCACCTTCACACCCAGTGCAGGTCTGCACTAGGGGATCAATTTAATTTTGTTTATCATAAAGTCATTTGAATGGGTGGGTGCCACCATGAAAAGGTGCTGTCGTGCACAAGCTGTGGACCTGCACCAAATCTGCCACAGGGTTTACTCTCCCCAGCCAGGCAGGCATTGCCTTGCAGATGCTTTTCACCCCCCAGTTTAAGTCCTGTTATCTCCGAAATCTCCCAGACACACGCACGTCCCTCCTGCTCTCACACTCTCGAGTTTAGTTTGCCTCTCAGAACAGCAACCCCCTTTTTTTTTCCTGTCCTGGGCCCTCAGGTTACTGGCACGGTGACAACTCTTTTTTTTCCCCAACAGCGAGCCAGGAAAGATGATAGAACCTGCGTGCGTGGCCAAGGGACTGGTCTCAACTGGTTCAGAGGGAAAAAATGGAGCTGTGTCTTTCTCTCCACCCCCCCCCCCCACCCGC
>VZTJ01005838.1:892695-910686 GCA_013397795.1 Orthonyx spaldingii
CACCCCCTCGCTCCCTCCTCTACCTCTTCCTCCCTCCTAAAAAACTAGACATCGATTATGTCTGTGCTTTTCCCTTTCTATTCAAGATAAACAAAGTGCTTCAAGTTCAGGGCACACCCTGGGACCCTTGACAAAGCAATCTATCATCCTGTCTGCTAAACCAGTCTGGCCACACCACCGCCGAGGAGACTAATGCTCCCAGTGTACAATTTTCCCTTTGTGCTGCTGCCCTATTACTAGTAACCTCTTTTCTTCCCTACCTTCCCAGGAGCAGATGTGCTTGACCACTTTGCCTAAGCCCCTCCTGGCAAAGGCATTTTTTGCTGAAAGCAACCTCAAGAATTTAAAGAAAAAAAAAAGATCCAAGCCCCCGCCTGCCCCCTCCTCTCCCTGACTCCTGTCTCTATCATTACGTCCACCAAAGAAATCCAGCACAGAGTTTGATTTTTCCTTCCCCACTGAAGATTTCTTTTTAGGGAGTGAGTTCAGGTTTAAATCATATCCACTAATTCATTCTGACTTACAATTAAATGCAAATACACTTTTATAGCCAGCATGGAGTGTATTAATTTTAACAGCAAACGACAAAATAAGAATACAGTCCCTCCAATACCAATAATGAATCGCGCTATAAATCACGTTAGTGGTCACATTCATTAAAGCTTGTAAAGCTCTTGGAGATCCACGGGCACGATGTGCCACCAACCCACAGAGCAGCATCAGCTCGCCCAGACCCTAGTGCTGTCTCTTAAGTGCCCCAGACCCCAGCTGGGGGGCACAGGGAACACCCCACCAAGTGCAGAGCACCCAACTCCACTCCCAGTCCCTCCCAGCAGTGCCACAGGGAGCTGGTGCTTCCCAGGTGAGCGGCACCAGCAAGATTCACAGCCCAGTATTGAGGGTGGGTTTCACCACAGGGCCGAGGCATCAGGGCAACGTGGTTTAGGTTAAGGGAAGGGCCAGGCTGGGTGCTCTAAAATACAGGGCAGTTACAGAAATTAATAGGAAACCACAAATCACCATTTAAGGGCACTTCCTAACAGCTAGCCTGGCCTTTTCCTAATGCTCCCGGCTGCCGACAGATCTTACCCCTTCCCCAGGTCTACACAGCGCTCCATTTGCTTGCCAGCACTAAGATCCTCTGCACCGTTTATTAGCCAACATGGGGGAAAGTGAGGGTTTTCTGGCTCCTTTGTTTTGTTAGGACAGCTGTGTGCCATTCCCACCCCCTCCCACCCATCCTCTCCTAAAGAAATAATTAAATCCAATTAGGACCAGAAAGTAATTTACATTTTGGTTCTGTGTAAGATGGGGAGGTGGGGGAAGGAAAAAAAAATCCCATAAAACAGGCTGCGATGAAATTTCATTCTTTTGCTACTTATTTGTCTGCTTTTGCTTTTGAGGATAGCTCACGCTGCACTTTCCCTCTTTAAAGGCTGTATATTTTGGTGCGTGGACCAAGAGGGAGACGAGGAAGGTGGAAGAGAGAAAACTTGTTCCCATTCCTCTGTGAACAAGACAGTTCTGCTGGGCAGCCCATCCAGCTCCTGCTCCTGCTCCTGCTCCCGGCTCCTGCTCCTCCCCTCGCCGTGCCGGGGGGCTCCTCTGCCGTGGTTTACTGATTTACAGAACCTTGGTATGTGAATGGCAAAAATTCCTTGGCATAAGTATATGTTTGCTGATCACATTTCAGATCATGTGTTGTTCATTATTATGACTTGCTCAGAAACAGTTTTGCTACAGTTATGTGGGTTTGCCTTCGATATTTTTTCCTCTTTTAGTACACTGAAAACATCATGGCAGGGGGGAAAGCAAATGAGAAAAAGTTTTTGTGTCTACACCACCTCAAAAGTCTATTTTAAAAAATTACGGAAAGGAATACACAATATTGCAGGACTGGGAAGCAAAGAGAAAAGGAAATGAGATTAACAAATAATTTCTTAAAGACCAATGTGATGCCAAATTTTCAAGTGGAATATTTTCCTTTGGATGTGGACGGAATTATAGGTGGATTTGATATTTATATATTTCTGAAATCTCTAAAAATATATCCACCCCAACTGATGCATTGATTTTCATTTAGTGCATTATTTAAGCAGCCAGAAGAAAAGGTCTTTTTGCCAGGCAAAGCACCAGTGTCAGAACCTTCTGCAGCACAGGGCAGCAAGTCCAGGACACACTGATTTCTAAAAATACTCCCCCCTTGTATTCTGCAGAGAATTTTTTTCTGAGTTCACATTCCGGCAATTAGACAAGCAAATAAGTCATCGCTGCCTGGAAAAACAAAATTTCCAAACAACGCCACTGTTTTGCTTTCACCTGTGTTGTAAAACTCCAATTAATTCCAGAGACTTTGCTCTGAACTTCTCCAGAGATTTACCTCCATCTTTGTTTGTGGGACATGGTCCACGTGAGTTTCCCCTCACTACGCAGGTCATCTGGGCACTCTGCTCTCCGTGCCCGGCGTAAAACACGAACGTTTACCTTTTTGTCATTTTCATATAGTAAATTATCCATTAGATTTCAACATATCTTACTAAAGCAATTACATCAAGAAAATGATAGCGCGTGTGGAATCAATTATGCATGCACTTGGCCAGGGACCAAAGGCTATGAAGTCGGAGAGGGCAGAATCGTTCGACACACACAAATAAAAAGCCCCTAGATCTCGCAGATGGACCCCATCAGTTCATCTTACTGCCGAAAAAGTTCATGCACTTAATAATTTATTTGTGTTCTGGATACTGTTTCCCAGCTGAATATTAACAACTTTGAACTGAACCACGCTTTTAGCGTGGTATGGGTGGAAGTCATGGAAGGGCAGCAGCAGGTCTCCTCCAAGGTTAAAATTATACTTCTGTTCCTTCCAGAATGGTCCTTTTCCCTCTCTGTTTATTTTCTTTCATTAAGCAGTTCCTTTAATCAGGGTATCAGTTTCACCCTTCCGATTCATCTTCTTACCCAGTGATAAACTCTCCAACCAAAGCTGAGCATCAATTACCAAGGCTGGACAACCGAAGGGATGAAGCAATGCCAAGGGTCTGATCCCACAGGCAGGAATTGTGGTGCTGCCAGTGTGAGGGACAAGGGACAGGGATCACGGGCCAAGCCCCAGCCAGGCAGGAGGGGTAGCAGACGGCCTCTGGCACTGACTGGGCGAGGATGCCCGGGCAGGTTATGAGAGCTGGGCAGGCTTCCAGCCAGGCTGCTCCCAGTTTCCCCTCCCAGGGCTGGATGATTAACGCCTTGCCCTGAGAGGCAGGAGAAAAAGACCCTTCCTTGAGATGAGGCAACTGGGAGACTGGAGTGGAAGAGGAGCCGTGCCGGCAGCACAGTTTGCTGCTACGAACAGGGCGTTCTCTGCCCTTTCTGCAGCAACCCCCAAGGGCAGGGCCACCACCCCAGTGCCAGCAGCAGCTCTGCACCCACGGGCAGCACAGGATGTGGCCTGGGGCACGTGCTTTCAACACTGGTCACATAGAGAAGCGTCCAGACACTGCCATATCCTGCCCTGCCGTCACCTCTCCCTCCGGCCCTGGTATCTCAAGAGCACAGAAAATAATTCCTTTCTATCTATAAATATAGAATTATTTTTTAAAGGAATGTCTCCCCCAAATGGGAACAATTTCCTTCTACACTTCCAACCAAGTGTACTTAACATTAAAAGAGAACTGATAGAACATATTTAATTACTCAAGGTTAGACTCCTAATTCCTCAATTCACTAAAGGAAACTTGGCAAGAAGATGCATCATTTTGCTGCTTTCTACTGGAGCATCTGAGGGAGAAGAGCCACTGAGGCAGCTAATACACAAAACATGATCAAAAGTGATTAACAACAGCTTCATATGCAAATTGCATTAATGAAGGAGTGCAAAGTCATCATGTAAATTAAATATGTCAAATCTCTTGGTGAACTTTCAATCTTGAGAAGAAAAAACACCGCTTTAATTTTTTTACATCATCAATTTTCCAAGATTGAAAATCTAAGAATCTTGGTGCTATAAAACAATTTTCACCTTTTTTTTCTCCTTCAGCAGCCTGACAGGCTGGCCTGATGTGTGCCGAATGCACATGTTAATAGGCCAATCAAAAATGCAAAACAATTCGCAATTACTGCAAGGACCTAATGGTCATTAGAATTTACAACTAGGTAATGAACTAAAGTCTGCCCACACCATGCATATTCATAAAGCAATTTAGCCTTTGAAGATTAAAGAAGTGCTTAAAATTCAAATGAGCTTTAGCAAATTATCAGTAAGATTCATCCAAAAAGCAAAAGGGTTTTTCTTCCTGTGATTTCCTTATTTTTTTAATGCAAAATTGTTATATCTTCCAGACGGAGCTTCTACTAAACACAGGGCTCCGAGTCAAGCCAAAGGGGCTGGAGACAAACAGAGGCAGAAAACATTGTTATGGACTTTGTTCAGAAAACTAAGCCCTTAAGAGCCAAACCTATCTCTAAACATGGTAATTTATCAAAAGCAGCACAGACTTGCTCATAGGCAGTATTGTGAGTCGCTCTCCGAGAGCAGATTAACAAGATTTCCACCACCCTCCAAAAAAGCCTTTTTCCCCTCAAGTCACATCTTCCGTGTAAACAGCAAATGTATTATAAAAACATTATTTTCATCAAAGTGCAGCAGCATTAATTTTAGGGACTCGCTGCATTTAAAAGGGAGGGATGAAAAGATCTCGGCACCGGAGCGTGCCACTGAGAAAGTCGCTCTGCTCCCGGGGAGCGGAGCTGCAGCCGCCGAGCCAGCGGAGTTTGCGGGGGCACTGCTCAGCGCCGCCGGCCGCTCCCAAACTTGGCTCCGCTCTCAGCCAGCCCCACTGGGGGCCTGATCCAGCCATCCAAAAGGGTGCAGAGCAGGGCAGACACACTTCTACCAGTGATCCCAGAAGGAGGTTGGGGAGGGAGGTGCTGGCTGCCTCCCCAGCACCCCGATTTTGAAGGATGGATGAGTGTTCAAATAATTCCTATTCACATCTCACCAGCCTTCTCCAACCTCACGGCTTATCCTACCTGCACGCCTGCAGAGCAAAACGGAGGATGCCTGGAGCTGTGCTAATGTCCCGGTTTTTTAACATTTATTGGACAAAATAGGACCTGGTGCCGTGCAACAACCGCAACAGCAAACATCTGGATTGGCCACAAGTCCCCAGTTTTAAGCTATTCCCCCCCAACACCAACATTACTTCACACAAGAAGAGTTCAGGGAAGGCTGGTATGGGATGTGACAGCATAAATCAGAACTAGATTAAAAACAAAAGTTCAGAAACTACTGCCGGGCCGCTGAGCTGCTGAAGGCCAAGTCTCCCAAACTGCCTTCAAGTCATGTCCCCCATTAGGAGATTTTCCCCCCCATTTCTTTCTCTGCTTCCAGAGACGTAAAAACCACACTACTGGGCTCTGAGCATTCCTTAAAATAAAGCAATTAACTTATTTCTAGGCTCCAGCAAGCGATCGTGACAGCCTCCCCCCGGCAGAAAGTGGGAGCCGTGGTCCCTGACCCCCGGCCAACACAAAAGAGGCAGCCCCACCACAATGCCTGCTGTCAGCAACTGAATTATTTTTATACAGGAATTTTTATCTCTATGGTACAAACAAGTATGTGTCTGTGCTGACTTGTTAAGCAATCCACTTGTATGTAGAATAAGATTTTTTTTTCCCTGCTACCAGTCACACAGCTCTAAGATCAGAAGAAATACATACTCTTTGAAGCTCCTCAAATGTTTTAGTTAAAAGGACAGCAGTTGTTTTCAAAGATCCAAGAGTATCTTTATCAGAATTTAATTTTTCCTTATTGATTTTTTCTAACGTAACACAAATTTAACATAGGACAGTTTATAGTTTATTACAAAATAATACAGCCTCTATCTCTTTTTCCAAATGCATCCCACTGTGTTCTAGCTCCTCAAAGAGAACAAGGCTCCCGGACTACTGTTTCTCATTGCACAACAACTCTTCCCTAAACATGAAAATCAGCATCAATAATAGAGAAACACGGGGAAAAGCCCCCGGCCACCCTCACACAAGCAAATGCTCTGTGCGCTTGTGATGCCCTGGCTGAAAAACGAGTTTTGCTGATTTATTCTCCTACTCCACAAAGAATAAACTCAGTAGCTAAAATGCAACAAAACCCAGATGATTCATTCAATGTCTGAAAAAATCCCAGCTGTGACACTGAAGTAGAGTAATACTGGGTGACTAATTGTTGCAAATTTGGGGGGAAGAGGGGGATACAACACAACACATTTTTATTTCTTCATCTACCTGATAAATCAATTAAGCAAGCAATTAATGCAAAATTAAACTCCTCACTTCCTAAAGGAATAAGTAACTGTGATGCGTAATTTTAAAAAGGTAATAGCTGTAGTAATAGCAGTAATAATAATAATAATAATAATAATAATAATAATAATAATAGTAGTAGTAATAATAATAATATTATCCACAACAACAATAACACCACTAAAGGCAGGGCTCTTCTTTGAGCCTTTGTTGTTCAGCAGTAATTCCACTGTTTATTTAGGCAGAGGTTTTTTTATCTGCAGCTAAGATCAAATTGTAGGTGTAATTGTTCAGCATTTAGGCAAAGCAGGGGAGAATGGAAGCAGAAAGTCCTTGGTTCTGACTGACCAAAGCTCCCCAGGTCTTCCTCCACCAGCACACCCACTCCAGTGGGAATCCTGCACCCTCTGAAGCACCCTGACAACGCCTACCTGGAAGGGCAGAGAGGAAGCACTGCTTCTCCTAACAGCTATTTCAGAGGGATAGCAAGCCTCGCTGCCTTGTCGGCAATGCAGTTATTTGGGTTTTGCTTCTTGCCCCAGTCTTGGTGTCTCAGCTATTTAGTGTGAAACACAAAAATCTGAGCTGTAGCTGAGCTCTGTACCCACCAGACAGGGGGAAGTGATGGGATTTTTTTTTAACAGCAACCTGTTCAGGTAAAAAGTTCCAGCAGAATTGCAGCAGGCAAGTGGGGAGAGGTCTCCAGGGAAAGCAGAGAGAAGAAACACTTTGGTGCACTGTCTGCAAACCCAGAATTCAGCAGCTTTTTTTGGCAGCCAATTTGTTTCAAGTGTTTTGTTTCAGGAAACGTATGTATTTTTCTTTGTGCATTTTGTGGATTTACTACAACCGCTCCTGACAGCTGTTGATTCAGTTAAATGAGCACATTATTAAAAATCCTCAAACACAACCGCACTGAAAAACAGACACCTTTGGATGGAGCTGAAGATCTGAACACACAAGAAAGATGCAAATGAAAGCTCTGGGAAGAGGATGTACAGCCTGGGCTGTGCTCAAGCTAGGGGGCAAAGGGGGCTCCAGCCTCTGTTTGTGGTGACTCTGTTTGCTTTGTTTCACCCAGATCAAGATTCTAAAAAACTAATGAAAAGCAAGGCCAACAATCCCAAGTATAAAAAATAAATATTTGCTAATACTTGAAAAAATTACATCCCCCAGCGGGCTGGAGTTAATGTGCTTCAAATAATTCTGCACTGTGCCCCGTACTTTGTTTTCTTTCCTTACTTACTATCCAATTTTGCAGAGGAAGAACACCTATTCAGAACGAGGAGGAAAAGCAGAGGATGTTTTCATTTTGCTTTAGATCAAAGGCAAACAAGAATGCAAACTGTGGCATATTGAATATTTTTTTCCACCGCTGTCATTCACACTGGGCTATCGAAGTTTTATACAATTCCCCAGCCCGGCTGCATATTAAGCTGGCTGTGTACAGCTTTATTATAGTGTGGTGCTGAGGAAACATTAATATTCCTGTGTTGCATCTAACAGGACATTTACATGCGCCCATCTGAGCTCACACCTGAGAGCTGCTCCAAGGTACAGTAGCTGTGCTCCGATTGTAAAGGCAAATGAAGAACACAAATTCCCTGCTGGGATCGGGGCTGACCTCACCACACCCCACACCGCAAACCTTTCCCTCGGCAACCCCAGGCAATGCCACCTCCGAATGAAGAATGAGCCACCAAGTTACCAGCCTGGGTGATAGAAGAGCAAAAAAAACCTTGCTGAAATATTTTAAAGATGCACAGTGAGTGCAGCTGGCCAATAAAGGTTGGAAAACAAACTGGCTGAACCCCGTGCGGGATGCATTGCATACTAAACCTGATTACAAAGATGGGGAGGATGTTTATGGGCTTTAAAATGTGTTTGGCATTAACACAGGATTGACATTAACACAGAATAATGTGAGTACTTGGTCTGCTCATCCATAGGGGTCCACAGCCACCAGTCCAGCTCCTGCAAGAGTTTGATCCTATATGTTTGATCCTGGCGGAGCAAAGCACACCCAAGATGGGGGCCCTCCAGAGTGAGCTGTGTTTCAGGGAAATTCATTATCAGATCATCCCAACCGCTTGGGTGCTTTGTGGGTCCGTTAATGTGCCTGTTATTTTTTAAAGTATGCCATAAATCACAGCAATCCATGTACTGGTGTCTACCTACATGGGCCCAAACCTGCTATGCCCGACGTCACCAGGCATCAGGCTGGAACTACTGTCTTATGTACACAGTGAGACAAAATTATGTTCATTAGCCCAAGGGAAAACCAAAAGAAAAAGCACCCATCGGTTAATTTTAGGGCCACGCTACCAGTATGTATATATATGTAAGTCTCAAGGTATTAAAATATATGGACTTGAAGTGTTTTATGGACTTGTGCAATACCCCAGTAGCTGACACGTAAAACCGAGCGCTCCCAGATGCTCCCAGACGGAAGCTGCGTTCAAATGCCTGCCAGTGGGAGAAGACAACTTCCTTGGACTCGCGATATCCCTGGCAGCATCGTGACCCGAACAAAATCACAACAAGCAGAAAGGTAACGAGAGATCCTCAGCGATTAGCTAAAAAAAAAACACCAACAAAACACAAGTGGCACTGTGCCAGGCCATGTCCAGCTTGATGCTAAATGCCTTTTACTGCACAAAGCTGGTACTAGTGGATATAAAAACAGACTGAAGCTTGAAGGGAATTTTGTTCAAAAAAATTTCCGTAATGAGGATGCGTGCAGGCAAACAACTGGAGGCTCCACTCCCGTTGCCTGACGATGCCTCGCAAGCCTCTTTAATCGTCTTTATTATTTGAATGAAACAAGAGAGAGCTCGTGGGCTGAGGGCTGCATATACAAAACGGGGTGATGCTAATAGGCCTCCTCCTCTTTAAAAGAGGCATTATCAAATTATGGGAATGTTTAGGGAAGACTTTACTTCTCCCACCAGGCTAATTAGAAGGTGTTTAATTTACTCCCTGCCTCAGTTTCCACTGCCCAGCATTTGTTGCTGGGACTCTCCGCACAGAGCTTTGCTTTTATAACGCGCATGATTTTCAAAGCTTTTGGCACGTGATGCCAACGCGCACCTTTCAAGATCTATATGGAGCTTAAAATGGGCCAGGCTGTCTCTTGAACCACCAGCATTTTGGATGCAGTGATTCTTCTGTTCATGGACAGCTCCACAATTCAGTGTCCCATGCAATAGGAGAAGGAACACAAAATATATTTCTCATCCTCTCAGAACATCTGCTTTGCAGAAAACAAAAAAACCCACCAGAAATATTCAGGGCACCACAACACTGATGCTCCCCTGGAAGGCAGAGGCAGAGGAAAACTTCTTACCCTGCTTCTGTGCTTCGAGTGAACTCATATTTGTGTTTCCAATAAAGAACCATTTTTACATTAACTGTCTGGAACAGCAGGGAATAGGAAAACTAACACAATCTTTACCTCATACAAAGGATGATATTGGTGTCACGTTTGCTTCTTCAAAAAACGTTATTTATAAAAGGCAACGGGGAAAGCAGGGAAAACTATTGACTCTTCTCTGTATCCCCACGCGAGCAGCATTACAGCAACTTTTTGATCCCCTACATTTTTTACATTTCCCCCCCCGAGAAGTAAATTTCACAGCCACACAGGCCACCGCCTTTAATTAAGCTTTCAAAAGTCTTCTGACAATGCCAACAATTGCAAGACACTTCTAGAGCTCAATCATGCAATCATCGTGACACTTCTATTTACAATTTGTCTTAGACAGAGTTTCTCTGACATTGTACTTTGACAAAATAGCCAAGCTGCCGGTTCACAACCTTTCTGTGTCTTATTTACAAATACAGCTTGCATGCAGCGCTCCAAATCTAGGGAGCGGGAGCCTTTGGGTAGCACCCTCACTATTTTTTTCTGCCTGCAATATTTTACCCGGTCTGTGCTCTGTTTCTTTGTATGGGGAAAGAAGACAGAATTTTACTTCAAAATATTCCCATACTCCTTCTTCCTATCCTTTATCTTTAAGCTTTCATTTTATTGTCCAGATATAATGTTAACTATTCCAGTGCAGACAGCAGTATTTTTTTGTCTCCAGAACAAAACAAAACAAGGAATCGACATTCACAACCTACAGAATTATAATGCCAACTACTAATAACAGCTCAAGAAAATTTCTGCTTAAAGACATTACCTCCCGAGACCTGTAATAATCAAATACACTCAGTCTGAAATTTAGCACCAAATGACGTTCACCTTCTCCCGACTGCAGCAGAGGGGTTTCTTACATTTTTTTCCCCATGTGTTTTATTTGAATGTCACAAGCAGCTTGAGAATATAGGATTCGAGCAGTAAAAATGACCTCCCCTCCTCCTCCCTCTTTGTACAGTAAACAGAGCATCTGCGGACACACACTCGGCATTATACAGGGGAATACGCAGCAGCACTCCAAAGTGTTCCCCCAACTGCATCCAAGTAACATTTAAGATCCTTCTTCACCCAGACCCCAACCTTTCATTAATTCCCTCAGATTTATACATTCAACAAACAAACCGCCAAAACCTGACACGGGCGGGCGATAAATATTTCCTCAGCCTTTTCAATAAGTGAACAGCGATTTTACATTCACTGATCTCCAGATACTTCAGTTAATATTTCGCCCTATTGTAAAATACGAGAGCGGATAACTAAAGCCCTGCCATCGCCCTCACTGCAAATCACAGGCTGCCGGTATCTGGTGGTGAGGCTTTGACATACATATTGATGAAAGCTGCCTCGTTGGACCCACACAACATATCCTATTAATTTTCAGTTAAATTTATGGCATTTCAGCTCCAGTGCTGGATCAGCATCATTCAAAATTTTATAGCAAGGCAGAGCTGTGCACAGGCAGACACCCATATAGAAGAGCCAGGTACAGACACATGGCTGCACCTATATGG
Organism: Orthonyx spaldingii; assembly: GCA_013397795.1. Taxonomy (NCBI): domain Eukaryota; kingdom Metazoa; phylum Chordata; class Aves; order Passeriformes; family Orthonychidae; genus Orthonyx; species Orthonyx spaldingii. Next base: position 903,925 of record VZTJ01005838.1, read on the forward strand.
ATCCCACGGCTGCTGCACAGGTTGCACACTCCCATACAAGCTCCTGTGCCTATCCCTGTCTCTGGAAAACAGCAGGATAAAGAGCAGCCTAGCGACAGTTAAAATAGACATCATTTCTCCCTGCATTTGAATGACTCGCTGCCTCTTCCTTGTCTGTAGATCTTTAACCATTACTTAAGATTCTCTTCTACTGTAACACCCCAACTTACTGACTACAAAACTGCAAGCAGGGAACAAACTGCACCCGGAGCTCACTCACAGCACCTCTGTATCCAGGACTAACCTGGAACATCTCTTCCAGCCTCACAACTAATTGCGGACATTTTTAATATTGCTACAAAACATGTATTTTCTGGTCTCTTAGCAGAAAGAATCACTTCCCCCAACTTCTGTGTATTTTTCCAAAGGCAGTCTCTTTTTTTAATTACACACTCAAATCTTTTGCATTTTGCATTCATGCACAGAAATCAGATATAAATAGCTGAATTGGAAGAGCTTGAGATTCTCTGCAGGGGCCTTCCTGAAGCCTGCACTCCACAGTTCAGGCTCCAAGACCTTCACTGGAAATTTTACTGCCAGACTCCACAAACTACTGGCTACGAGCAAGGGGTCACTCCAGCTATCATGACACTTCTTTGTGACACGAAGGAGCGGAACTCATCCAAGTGAAAAGGGAGATGAAAACACGAAAGGGAGAAACAGTGCAAGACCCCATAACTCCTGGTGCACCTTCTCCCTTCTCCCAAAGCCAGGCAGCTTTTCCAACCAACAGGAAGAACCAAGGGATCCCAGTGTCACTCAGCTCCGGCCCAGCCAGGGAGGTGCAGAGAGCCTGCATTCTTGGACCTCCCACCCGTAGGCACAGCTGGACACCACAGCCAGAAAAATCGGGGCAGAGAAGAGCCCTGACAACCACAACTCCATCTCTACTCAGGACACGCTCATGGCTTGCTCCACAGACCCTCCTGCACAGCATCAAGCCTGGTCCCAGTCAAGCGCACCTACGTGTAAGAGTGAGCAGGATCAGGCCCTGCCACTGTGTCCCTGTCCCCAGCCACGGCCTCTGCTCAGCGAAGCATTTACCGTCAGTTAAAACCATGGCCCTTTCTGAATTAACGGCCCTGTGACAGTGTGCAAGCCCAAATCCTCCTCGCTTCGCCTCACCCGCGCCATGCGAAAGCAAGACTTGGCTCTCTGAGCTTCCCGTGCCAAATGAGTGCCAGAGCAAAGCCCTTGGCAGAGGAGGTTCCCCTTGTGCAGAACTCCTCAGCGTGGCCATCCCTCCAGCCCAGGGACCTATTCGGGACCATGGGGACGACAGCATGTTTAATTCTTGCTTGACAGATACTGTGTTTTGTCTTTTGAGCAGAGCGGCGCCGTACGTAAATACAGCGTTACATCATACCGCCGCTCCTCCATATTTGGTGATTTAGTATGGCTCCAGAGCTTGGAAGACTACAAATCCCTTCCGCCAGGCTCCTGCTTCATTAATCATGCCCTACGCTTCTGCTCGTTTCCTGTCAGATTGCAGGCAGCACATGGAAATGGGCACTGCCCTCTACCACTCTGGGAGAAAAAGCTCTACTTTAACATCCGTGTCTGGCAAGTGCAATATAGGGCATTATTGGGGGGTTTAAGTCTCATCCAAAATGTAGCTTAGCAGTCGCTGAGCCTCTGTTTCCTCTTAAGTGTAAAGATATTCACATTTCAAGGAAATACCGATTACTCTGCAGAAACACCACATACTCGTTCACATGACGTCTGCGTGTGCATGCACATGGCTCTGCACGCAGACACGTGCACAGGCAGACACCCATGCACCGATATGGATCTGCTGCCACCACAAAACCTCCAAAACTGCAGCTCTCCAGCACAGTTTGGCGGCCGGCTTGGAGGCCAGGGAGGCTGCGAGAGGATCCCGCTGAACCTCCTAGCACCTACTGCCCTATTATGGTTTAACTTTGTGGCCAAATCAAGCCCAAGACAAGCTCCAGCACATCATGTGATAATGTACTGCGCCTCTGACAACCCCAAGCAGTCCTGTGGGCTCCCTGAAGAGAGGTACCGGCAGTGCCACATCCCAAACACCGCTGGAGGGGGAGTTTGAAACTGGTTCAGGCATTTGTAGGGGTTGATACACTGCAGTCTCGCCTTTTTGAACTAGCAGTATTGGCATGGTTTGAAGCGATTTGAAATGCTCGCTGCAAATGGGCAGTACTTTTGTTTACTAGCAAGGTTTTAAAAGCAGAGCGTGCCTCGTTCCACTCCCAGGGCTCTGGGATTTTCTTGTGCATGGTACACTCTTTATTTTTTTAACCTCATTTGTTAAAATATCTGCACGGCCAAGGGTTTTCTGATTTAAAAAAAAAAAAATTATGCTATGAAATGGAATTATTTACCCTTTTTCCTTTTTTTTAAATTACATTTCATACTGTTTGTTGCACAAAACAGAACTCTGCCTTGGACATTTGTACAGCTGACATGTGGTTGTGTAAACCGCAAACAAAATCAAGATACATCTGTCAAAACCACATCAGAGACAAGAGAGAGCACAGCGAAGCATTTATCATTTGGCTGAGGAGGCAGGCTGCAGAGAGCAGCCTTTCCTGTCAAACCAACCTTTTGAAATTTCCAACATGCCCTTAAACTTTTCGAATAAGCATGTCTGTGCGCTTCAGCAACTGCCCTCTCTACTCTGGCCTGGCCAGTCGAAAATGGCATCTTAAAGTCAAGGTCGGTGGTGTCACTTTGCCATGGGGCTGTGTTTAATTACAGTCCATACGCTGACAGCCAATATGGAACCAAGGCTGGCTGATGCTCAGTTAACTCTTTCACACCTGACTTTGCTAAAGACTCAAAAGCTCCTCGCTTTCTCGCGCAGCAGGCTCGGAACCCTCCTCCCACGGCGCTCCGGCAGGCGAGACACGGGGAGACGGTGACTACAATGCAGGCAAATCACGAAAGTGGCTTCAAACAATACCGCCAGAAACACCGGCTGGCACGGCGCGTGCCTGTTGCTCCTGCCACTGCGCAGGCACCAGGAAACACCGCTAACCCAAGGCAGCGAGGGCATGGACACCCCGGCCGTCATGGCAAGCAGAACACACAGACAGTGCACGACTGGCAACATGCTACGTTGCAACTGAAACAAACTCACAAACACTTCTCCTTGCTTTAATTTACCTGCTATATGTTCCTGTTTAGGGCAAATTCCTCTAGATGACGTTGATAAACAATCGTCATCCTCTGGCGTAACCTGGATGCCAACCTCCACAGGATTGGATGCTTTTTTCAGCTCACTTGGTGAGGGTGAAGGTGGCTTATCCACAGCCTTCTCTAGGCAGAGACTGCCATTGCATTGTTTCCGTTTGTGCTCAATAAAAATAAGAATGTCCCCCAACGGAAAGTTCATCTGACACTGGCCACAAGTGAGGAGGTCGTGGTCCCCTTCCGGAGCTCCCAACGTGCCATGTTCAGGTTCGTCATCAGTGAGAATGGCTTCAAGAGGTTCGGCTGCAGTTTGAGAAACAAAAGGAGAACGGTTAGAGCTCTCGGGAAAGGCACTGGGCACGGGGGAGGAACGCGCTGAGCCCCCTCTTCATGAATATTACACCCCGCTCTCAACGTCTGCCTGCTGCCCCCCAACCAAACCCATACAACACAGCTGTCAGCACGGCACCGAGGAGAGGGATTCATCAATTACAGGGAAGAGATTTTGCAGGAGCAGCTGTAGCATGCAGAACTCAGAGGACAAGCACCGCAACTGTCTCTGTGTTTCTACACGAGGGCAAATTTCTGACTCCTTGAACAATTCAGTGCTAAAATTAAATGGATAGCTGAAGGAATACACTGCAAAACTCTTGTGGTACTACAACAAGAAGGGAATACGGTGTTTTATTGCTGAATGTATTATTTATGTACATGAATTCAAGGCTAAAAGCACTGCACACACTCTCACATGCATGGGGTATGTATCTTCCACCAGCCAGACCAGACCCACTTCCTTTAATTCAGAAATACAGCGTAGACAGAATGTGTTTCAATACACACAGATACCGCACTTTCCCTGTACAGGCTGTGCAGGTAACATGTACATGCGCGTTAAAGAGAAGAGAGGGAGAGCCAGCCTGCACGGCCGCACACACCCAGCCACCGACACGCGGGGCACATCCAGTCCTCAGAACACACGTGCAGACATAAACGCATGGATTTGTGTCACTGTCCCCATCGGCCCGTTTGCAGCTTACAATTTAAAAAAATCCTAAAGGCGGTAGTTATTCGAAGGGGGGAAGGAAGAAGGAGGGGACGAGGCAAATAAATAAATAAATAAACATATATGTGGCAGAAAACCAAAATGATAAAAAGCAAGTGCAGCAGAAATGCCTGCAGGGCAGGGGGAGGCACCTCTCACTTTTGAGCTACTCCTCAGGATCCAAATAATCACCACCAAGTCCTCTCTGAGATACTAGCTGCATGGGATATTTTTCAGTATTTAAGGAAACAAGGCAATCAGTCATTTTGCGTTTTTTAATCCTGAAATAAGGGAATGCCTAAATAATCTTGAACATGTTAGCACTGGTGGCCTTCAGCATCTAAAAATCAGTCTGGCCAAGCAACTGCCACATTTCCTCACAACAGTGAGAAGCTCCTTCTTTAAACTCAAAATACCTTGCCTAATGTTGTCAAAGTTGACAAATTTTCTGAATGAGCTCCAAAAAGCTTCATTATGAGGCTATTTCGGCTCACAGAATCGTCAGTGGATGCTTTAACGAGGCAGACTCAGCTCTCTTTTCTGTTGGCTTTTTTTTTTACGTTAAATTTGCAGAGAAATACCTTGGCAATCTCTGTGCAGTCTCCATCACTATTGCCTTTCACGAGGGGGGGGAAAAGAAAATAAATACCAGCAGCGTGTTGGTGTTCCTCTGTCTGCGAAACACAACACGCACGCTTAACAGCAGCAAGCAGGAGGAGAGGGTACTACAAATACAACCCACCTCAAAACACTGCCAGGTAACGCAAGTGAGACAGAATACAACTCCTAAACAGTTAATCAGCCTGACCTTCTTTAGCTGGCTGCCAATTTCACATTTAATGAACTTAAAGCCATAGAGAATCAAAAAATAGATTTTAATTTGACTGCACAATATTGGAACTGATTTTGATAAAGTGCAAAAATCCAGTGAACTCAGGTTAAATTTATTTCAACCCTACCTAGGCTGAATATTGAGGAGGAAGATCTGGAGTAGCTCCCAGTTGTGCTGCGTAAAATAATATTGAAAGAGCACACTACCTTGCCGTACCTCAGCTCCAAGTAGGACACAGGGATCCAGTCCATCATTTCTTGCCTCTAGTACTACTTCTAATTTAACGTAAGGTCAACCACAGGAATATGAAGGTTACATTCGTATTAATAAAAACAATGTCTTAATCGCTGGGGTTTTCTTCTAAACTTACAGACCGACAGGAGAGGAGGCACAATGTGCGTCTCACGCTCCTCGGGAAGCCGGCAGAGGAGCAGGGTGTTTCTGCGGGATTGCCGGGCATGGCGTTTTTCTCCCCAAGCCGTTCCTTGCATTCGGACCGAGGGAGTAAATTATTGCAGGACTAATTCCACCGGTAGCTCGCTGCACGCCACAGACAAAGGTATTTTTCGAATCTAACTTCAAGCTCACCAACTCTGCCCAGCAAAAAGACACAAAACCACCCATGTTCCCCTTACAACTGGCTTAGCGAGGAGCTCTGCATAATCATTACTCAATTATAATGTTTTCCCGCGGCCTGATTCCTTTCTGACGCTGTCACTATTATTTAGCAAGGGAAGGTAACCCGCTGCTTCGACACTAGACAGTTAAAAGTGGCACTGAACAAAAATAGACTTAGCTAAAAGTCTGTACGGACTGGGTTGATTTACAATCAAAACCAGGAAATGAAGTGGTAATTCAGAGGTTGCTGATTACACCTCCACATTTCACCTAATTAATTTTATAGGAGGCAAAGTTCTTGAAAATAACAAGATGATCAAATGTACAGATATAAAACCTGTAACCTCAACATTTTCTATGCTCTTAACGTAAATTATTGCTAATTAACAAGAATTATATACTAATGTATGAAATACGGCTGGCACTGTGTTCGTTGCAAAACATTTGGCTCCTAATGGAGGCAGAGCCAGAAAAAAAATATGCTTTTTATTACTACTGCTACTTTTAGAACATAATATAAAATACCAGGATTACAAAGAAAACACCAGAATACAATTCACCTGGTCTTGCCGCCGATTTGCGGGATGCATCTTTTAATTCTGGGGCAATCAAAATTCCCTACCTGGGTCCCTAATCATCGGTCTCTATTTTTCATGCAAATTGCCCTTCCACCAACATGTCTTTTCAGCTTTCCCCCTTCGCCCTCCTACTCCCCCCTTTTTCCCCCTGCTCCCAGCCACCAAAACAACCGCACCAGCAAAAGCGGGATGGATTTTGGAGTGTCGGGAGAAAGGAGGTACTGGGGGGGATGGGACGGGGAGGGGGGGATGCCACAGTATGGTGCGGGGAAATGCCCACGGGTAAATGTGGATGCGCTGCCGGGGCATTTTCCCGCACCGTACCGTGGGAAGGATGGGGAAGAGCTGTTTAATCCCAAATTTGTATCTTCGGATCGTGCGGTGCAAGGAAAGGGAGACTTGGGGATACAATGGGAACCGCCAACACGTTATGGGGGAAGGAGGAAAAACCCGGGGAAGGGGAAGGCGAGCATCCCCCGCTC
>VZTJ01005838.1:914871-926052 GCA_013397795.1 Orthonyx spaldingii
GCCCGAGCGCGCACCGGCGGAGCTGTCAGGGGCCGGGCCGAGCCGCTCCGCCGTGAGATGGTTTCAGCTTCCCGCCAGCCGCCCCCCGGCTCCACCCGCCGCCGCTCGACCCCCCCTCGGCCGTCCGCTCCCCTCCTTTATCCACCGGCGCGGGGATGCGCCCCGCGGCTGCCGGGGCAGGGTGCGGGAGCAGATACGGGACGTGGAGGGGGGAACCAGCCGCAGGTGACAACAGCGGCGGCTCCTGGGCTCACGCCGCTCGCAGGGCTGGCTGTGCCAGGCGTGCACATGTCCCTGCGCGAAACGCGGGCATGTGTGTCTGTACCGGAGATGTAGATATATATATGGGGCTTGATTTATATCTAATGGCACGTATAAAGCTTTTGAAGGTGGCTGCAATGTAAAAAGTAATGACTTTATTACCCCTGAAAGGTTCTGCGGTTCGCAGTTAACACTCCTCTGAATTACAATTCATTACGCTAAAGCCAACCTGCATCAGAACACCTACCTGTGCTTATTCCCAATCACAGGCATCGTTTCATTGATTTTCTTTTTTAAAAATCATAGCAAATTAAGCACTTGGTGACAACTAAATCTGTTTCATTATCGTGCCGTGTTTGAGATTCCAGAGGTGACTTCCCAGACGGCATCTCAAAACCTACAGTCAGGAGCTAATTTTACAGATGCTTTCATGAATGGCAGCGAGGATGTTCTTACCATCAGCATGCCCTTAATTCCAGCACCGTAAAAATGCCTCGAATTAAATGGAAACTCGCTGCCTTAAAAATAATATTTCATCCTGGCTGGATAATTATTAATATTAGCATTTGATCGCAATAGTGCTGGGCTCCCCCTCGTTCCTGTACCCCCCCCCCTTCCAGCGCTTCGCATTGTCATGTGATTGGAGGGAGATAACAAACCTCAAGAAAGAAAAGGAGTGAGAAGACATTTTTAACACGGCATGACCACAGATTAATAATGCAGGTGGGTTTTTATTTCATTGTAATTTTAGGGGAAGGGAACGAGGCTATTTAACGAGCACTCGTGGACACAAAGTGACTGTATTTACAATCCTTGATGTGGCTTTCGGTGGGTAATAAATTATGATAATATTAAAATTATGTTCTGGCAGCCCAGTTAACTGCGCTGGGGACTGTAAAGCCCCTACTGATTCCATTTATGCCTTGTAATTGCGGTCCACAGTCTCTCTCTAACCCTTTTGGTGTATATTGTGTGTAAACTTTTAGCTAATAGACTTTTTTTTGAATGGAGGGACTTTTCTCGGTACTTCCTGCCGTATACATTTTGTCTCTGATCTCTGTATTTAATGGCCAAGTCCTGGTTTATGCTTTATAATGTGTTGACAAGTTTTCTAACAGACTTTCTGAAATAATGCACATATATTCACGTCGGTTAGAAACTCCACAGTATTTTTAGAGTCGAGTAGATCTATATCCTAATGCACTGAGAGGGAGTGTAAATCATAGAGGATTTCATAGCCCTTTCAGTAGTTTTCTGTATGAAGTATGAGCAGCGTGGCCTCCAGACGTAACCTTTTAGAAAAAAAGACAGTGCTTTTATTTTATGGTGTAAAGTGCTTTTAGCTTCAGGGCTCTGAACGTGAATGTGGTCAACAAACAGCTCTTGCGAGGGAGTTTGCTACAGCCTGAGCACAGCGCCGGGCGCTCTGGTCGCTATGGGGAGGGATGCGGGGCTGCCCCCGGCCGCAGGACAGGGCTGAGCCTCCCCTGAGACACGGCACCCCCCGCCGCGTCCCCCCACCAGTGTCCTGGGCTCGGGCACCCCGCAGAAAGGGAGAGTCGGATGGCCCCCGACGCTGCCGGAGAGGCTGACGATGGCAGCAGGGTCAGCCCCACGGCGACGGTTCCCGGCGCCTCCGGGGCCAGGGGGCTGAGCTGCCTCCGAGCTGGCCCCGACACCGGCGGCAAAGGTTTTCCCAGAGGGCACAGCTGGGGGTGGGAGCACCCCAGGAGAGCGGTGGAGCAAGGCTAATGCACCCCGTCACTGCCCCGCTGCGCTCCACAAGCTGCATCCGCAGCATCCCTGCTTCCACCCTCACAGCACCTCCGTGACACACCGAGCATCTCTAGCCCTGTCTGTGCCTCTTGTACACTGGTGTTCCTTGCTGGGTTGTGCTAACAAACCCAGTGCAAGTGGCTGGTAAACACAGTGAGAAATACCCAAATACTGACTGCTAACACCTAGAAACGCTGGTAGATCAGAAGGGTAGGTGAAAACAAACCCAGGCCAGCACAGAAGATGACCCAGTGATCCTGTTCTGTGGATTGTCACAAACTTGTGTCACCTCCTGCTCCTCCACAACCGTTCTTTGCCCACACTGAAGGGGATGCCTTGCAGTTGTGTTGCAGCATTTGGAGCTGCTGTCACCCTGGTCCTGTTATCAGCTGCTCTTTGGCTACGGACTCCTAGCCCCAGAGCAAAGTTAGCTGGAGGAAATGCAGCCCTACACCTCAGCAGATTCTGAGGTGCACCCTGAAACCACAGCCATGGTGGGTTTCAGGCTGCCTCCAAGGAGAAGCTAACCTCAAAGAAGGGTCTGTCTCATTAGCTGAGTGCCCACGCCATCTCAGCCTGTCCAGTATGAACCAGAGCCCTGAGACACCAGCTCATGCCCTGGATGGGCACTCATCCCTGTCCCACAGCAATGGCAGTAACCTGCAGCAGCAGGAAAGAGTGCCCAGATGAGAACATTCATTCTGTAAAAAATTAGTCTAAGATTTAAATCTGCCAAAATGTCTCTGTCCCTTTCCTCACGCCTCCACTCTTCTGCCTGAGAAAGTGTGGTCCTCCCTATGTTCAAGCATGTGAGATACTTCGAGGTTGCTGTAGAAAGGGACATAAAACTGTCTAACATTGAGAAGTGTGGCCTTCCTCCATCTCACAGGCAGGCACACAGGACTGGGACTTGAAGGTGCAATGGAGCTTGACACAGTTCATGCCACGTACTACTGTCCCTGCCTATCTGCTAATTTAGTGACAGACTTGGCAGTGGGTGAGTTCAGCAACTTTGGTGGGCAAATGTTCCTGCTTTGAAGCTCCAACTGTCACTCACTCAGAGCAGGAATCTCACTTGCCAACATTACAGAACATTAGGACCAAACACAAATTCCAAAATTCTGCCAGTTCCCCAGAGCTGGGCTGCATTATATAACAGCAGATCGCACGGGGTGCTTTCCGACACCATCTTGATAGTCTCAATCAGGCAGAGGCAACGTGGGTGGAACTCTTATCACACCAGGCTGACTCCCGTGAATGAGCAGAGGACTTGCACGTTCTAGAAATAGTACGTGCATTAGTATTCCCGCAGGAGAAACTTGGGCGCGCTGCTTTGCCTTTTCTCCCTTTTTTTTTTTTTTCCCCTTTTTAATAAAGGCTCAAAATAAACTCCGATTTTGCAAGCTCTTACTAGCAAGCACAGCACACACAGCAGCGAGTCCGTGCAGGATCACAGACATCTGAGCGCCAGGTGACAGATTTCGTTATCGGCTCGCCCTAGGCAGGACCTGGAATAAAACCGTGAACTTGGGGAGACTTTTTTCCATGGGTTTCAGCAAGGTCTGGGATTTCAGCCTGCCTCTGCTTGCACAGCACCTAGCACGATGGAGCCCTGAACCTTGACTGGGCTTTCTGGGGATGACTATAAAATAAATGGCACAAAGTGCTCAGGGAACAGACTTTGAAATGGCAAAAACCCTCCCTTGAAGCACACACACAAAGAGTTTTGCTTGTGTGGGGCATGCAGAGGAAGACACTGCTAAATGCCCATAAAATCTCACTTTTAATCAATTGTTTGATTTCATCCAAACTGGGTTTAGTTTGCACTCCTTACTTAGTTGTCATATTGTAAGTTTAATATTTATACACCTTTTTATAAGCAAACAGGTTACCTGCCCCTCTGCACTTCTATGCTACATTTCAAGCCAACATGATTTAAACTATGTGCATTTAAAACCTCCCAGAACCTGACCTATAATGCAAATCCATACAGTCTTAATTATTGCAGCACCAGCAGCTACAGCACAAATGAGCTAGTTGAGCTTTTGTTACTAAAGAGGCACAGTAGTTATGGTCTGTCAGTGCTCCTGTTACAATCCCCATCCTGAAGAGGTTATAACTTGGGCTGTGTAAATTTGATTGAGCTGAAACTTGGGACTCCAACTGTCAGTCCATATAGGGAATTGTCTTATGAATAATTGGCTAACCCATTGCTTGATTCACAGACTTTTATAAAATGATTTTTAATGGTTTTTAATGTTTTTTTCTTTTACTGACATCTAGGGTATGAATTTGGTACTTCTAGCTCTTCAGAAGCTCCATACTCAATGGAATATGTATAGATACCCAAGGTAAAGCTACAACTACCCAGAGGATTTCACGGGGCACACCTGCCACCCTGACCCACCTGCATGTTCCTATACACTGAGAAGAGGCCAGGAACAAGAAATGACACTTTAGTTATTTCCAAAGAAGGTCCTAAATATGTAAGATAAAGAGAATATAAATAAATATCTTTGCTAACAGTTTCTCAGAATCTTTTCATTTTCCTGGGCTTTATCTTCCCCCCAGAAATGTGTGGAAATGTCCTACCTGGCATCACTTAGAAAGGGATGAGCCACTCAGCTTTGAATATTGAGTTTAAATACTGCTTTGTATTACAAAGGATTTTGCTGATAAATGCTCCCTACTTTTCTCTAGCTTTAAACTTCCAAAAGGTAGTTTTTATCACCTCAAATCACACTAAGACAAAGAGTGCACATTTAGTTTAGATGCAGACTCGAGATTTTCCTTGACCCTACAGCAAACAAAGCCCAGCCCAGGGCCGGAAAGATGAGCCACAAGCTGTGAATGGATTGCTCTCATAGAGCTGGATCCCACAGTTTCCACGCCCATCTTCCCACACAATTATGGAGCAGGGACACCTGAACTCACAAGCACCATCTCCATCTGTTCCAGAAGAGTTTTGACCAAGCCAGGCTGCAGCATGGGGCTCTCTCACTGCAGGGTTGTCGTGTGCAAGCCATTTGAAAACAAAGCATTGTGAGAAGCCAGGTTCTCCTTGGTAAGATGTTCCACACATCCAAATTCCCCCATTCATCAGGACTACTCTGTCTCGCGTCACAGGAACCCATGATGGCACAAGTTGGTCCCTTCAAATCACTGCTGAGATCCCAAGCCATGCATCTAAGCAGGTCACTGTGTCCAAAACTATGAGCAGTAGGAAGACAGGTCACTGACACAAACAGCTTTTTTAATTCCTTTTCTGACTTGAACTGATAAGTGCACTTCTGTGCAAGATTAGATCCAAGGAGATCAAACTCTTCCGATGAGGAAATCTAGAAAGCCCTACTCTGGATGTGGCAGGCAGGGAAAGGCAAACATTTTGTCTTGAAAAATAAAACCAACTATAACTCAAATCAATTTTAAAAAGTAGAATAACAAAAATAACTCACTGATCTGAGAAGCCCAACATCAGCAATCAAAAAGAAATTATTTCCATTGAGAAATTAGTTTTGCTACACAAGATGAAGGAAGCTGTTTACTTATCTGCTGCTGAACACAGTTCCTCCTTGCTAGCACGCTTGGTGTGAGGGACAGCGGAGAAGGACAGTGCAATAAAAAAGGATTTTCCTCCTCTGACTCTTCTTGATATAACCCCTGCCAGAGGAATCTACTTGGCTTTGGGTACTGCGACATTCTTAAGCACATATTTATCTTTAGGCACATCAGCTGTACTTACATGCTTAAAGTAAGCATGTACTCAAGCATGCTGTTAGATTGGTGCCTTAACGTCTTCTGCAAATAACTCACATTGCTTTTTAGAGCTGCAACTTTTAGTCACTTAGAATGCATTGAACTGAAATTTAACATACACAATCATCATTCTCTATAATCATTTTATATCACTATTTCAGGTGACATTTAGGTTTAGCTTTTAGCTTCAGCCAAGAAGAAACGCGCCTGCTTTGCAGAACATGACACAGTTTGTGTGAGGATCTAGATGAAAAATAATTAATAGTTGAGAGAGCAGAGTCCTTTCTCGGTGCTTAAAAATAAGGCCAGCTTTACTGTGGGTTTTCTCCTTTGCCATATTTATTCCACACAAAATTTCAGCTTAATTGTTAAAATGCTTGCAATAATATTTTAATGCAACTCTCTGTAGTGAGAAGAATAAATTATTATATAGCCCAAAGCTGCACAGAAAGACACAGCGCTGAGGAGGAGCAGGAGCAGTGGTGAATAACCTGTGATAAGAGCCCACTTCTTTGAGCAGTTTGGATAGTTTTGCCACCATTTGTTATTGTCAGCACATATAATTTTGTCAGTGCAGTATGAATCCTGGCTGCAGTGAAAAGAATGCCTTCTCCCACCAGTATGAATAAGATTTCACTCAATTAAAATAACATGCAAGCATATTGTATGGTATTTCATAGAAAGCTGATGTGCATTAAGTATGAATGCTGGAATTGGGGGTAGTTATTGTACTAATGCTATTGTTCACTGAGCAACTATTCCCCAGCATTTAAGAAAGCAAGGGAAATTAAATACAGAAATCAGAAATAAGTACAATGTTTGATATTACCATACTGAAATTAACATATTCACCATTTAGACTGTAATTTGCCCTATCATATTTAGTTTCACAGCATCTGAGAGCCTAGAGAGAGAAGAAAAAAATGTAAACACATGGAGAAAGAGAGCTCCATGGACTGTCTGTGCTGACACACACCTCCCTCAGACGTTTGGGTGCTAGAGATATCCACTGGGTAAATCCAGGTCATAGCAGAGCACCATTCTCTAAGTGCTATTCCCCACAGGCAGCAAGGAGAAGTTTGGTCTAGATGTGGCTGGAGCAATGTAATCCACTGCCATGTCCTCCTGAACAGTCCTGAACAGCCCCTCAGCATGGGGATGAGATGAGCTACAGGCTCCTGGCACCCTGGTTGGTGCTGCCCAGAAATGAAGGAATCTCAACACCTACAGATGTACAAGGACGCAGTCGTAGCTGTTCCTTCAAGGAAGGCCAAAAATGCCACACAATAGGTGTGTCTTAGGCAGCCAGTGTACTCAGAGACAGCAAAAGTGAAACTGTTCTCTATTAACAGAGCCCAAATTAGCTCCTATTTTCAATGCCATACTGCACATCTGTACTTTGCTTATGAGTGGGACTAAAAAATACATATACCATCACACTGTACTTTTAAAGTGTCTATTCAATGCCTTTTCCAATCTCTGAGGACTGCCTCCTCCTTAGACTTACACATTCAGTGAATATGACGAGGATAATTATTTTCCCCTGAAGTGATCAGTACTCGTCTCTAGCACGGAAGCACAGACCTCACATTTTCAGCCTCAGAACTTAAAAAAAAAAAAAAAAAGAGAGAAACAAAAAACCGCTTTCANNNNGTCCACCAAAAAAAAAAAAAAAAAAAAGAAACACACAACTGCTTTCAAATCCTAAGACAAAATTCAGTTTGGCAAACAAATTTCCTGTCATGGGCTTTACCAGGCTTTACTCTTCCATCAGAGCCCCCCGTGCACGTAGAAGCCTTTTTGCCATTTTTGAGAGGGGGTTCTGTATTTTTCCTGTTACCTTTCCTTCCTGTAAAGCAATCAGGGAGAACGGCAGGAGGCACCATCAATATGCAAATTGCTGCCAGATAACTGGTTTCGCTGGTTCCGCCTTGGGAAGCGGCACCGCCGCCGCGGGGGCATCCGGGGGGCCCGGGGCCCCCTCCGTGCCCAAGTCCCGCCGGCCCCGCGGGGTCCCCGGAGCAGGGCTCGTCGGCAAGGCCAGCGCTACTCCGAGTCCCACGGGTTCCCCGAGTCCTCTCAGCCTTCACGCTGGCTCACACGGCCTTTTTCAGTACGGTCGTGGGCTCTTCTGCTTGGGAATTTCTTTTGCCAGGGATATCTGAGTGCTCTTCCTTTGCCCTGAGAAGTGCTGGCAGTTGGATATCGCCTCTCTCTAATTACAAGATAAAGATTTTCCTGCCTCCATCAGCGCACCTAAGAGGTGCTCTTAGGCATGGAGTAGGAAAAAGACGAACTCATCCCTGTGTGGCATCACAGACCTGCCCAGGAAAATCTGTGGACGCTCACTGTGGATTCAAAGCACACACCCAGGCTCTCTCTTTTCTAACTCAGCATTTGAGGCATGGAAAGGGAGACACTGGTTTCTAAATTAAAACGAAACTATAATTCACAGGTAAGCATTTGCAAAAGTACGTGAGCCCATTTTAAAAAACCACAAAGAAACAGAGATCTCAGGTGGGTTCTGGGTTTGCTCTGCTGGCAGATGCAAAGCAGCACTGCTCATCACACCAACCTTCTGCAGGGCATTCGTCAAAACCATGGGAATATTTTTAAAACCCCACCAAAGTAAACAATACAGCTAATTTATAAGCATTCAGATGTTCAGTAACTTCAGCACAAATATCCCTATCAGTATGGTGGTGGCCCCATATAATACAATAAGACACAATTCAGACCTGTGATGGTCTATTGAATATATAATACGTGTTTTTTAAATTGCCTGGAAACATATTCATATTGTAAAATCTAATGGTTCAGGTGGAGCTTTTACTCTTGATCAAATAATAAAATTGTTAGAAACCACTCTGTCATACCATTGCTCACCAGCCTCCATGAGGATTGTTTTACATTCCTGTTTAAATAGGACAGGAGAGCAAAAAAGGAAAACATAAACCACAGAAGAGTTACTACAGACATTAACTTTTAAACCAAAAAAAACAAAAGAGCTGAGAAAGAAGCTCCATTCCAGGGGAATTGTCTTTGTCACTCTGCATCCACTGAGGTTTCCTGCAGCCAAAGCCCCTGGACAGCAAATTACATTAGGATAAGGCTGCACTCACCGAAGTCCCAGGGGCTGTCTGGGGCAAGGTGTCCCTGTTCAGCCTCCAAAATAGCTTCTTCCTGTGGATTTAGGTCTGCCAGGGAAGGGGACTGGTGTGGACAGACAGACAGAGCCTGTGGACAGCTGAGACTCCCTGTGGGATGGAGTGGGTGGTGATGGCCTTGTCTGTAGAGAAGGAATCTGAAGTGCAGACTAGCGATAGTAATGGTGATTACTATGAAAGCACAGAGCTTTTCATTACTGAAAACTTCAAATAACTCTCCTGAACTATATTTGAGATTTTTTTTTCATGTTAACTCCCGGTTTGATTGCTGAAAAAGGTTGACTGCTAGAAAAGGAAAACCAGTACAGTGCACAGCAGTGGGGATTCGAAGCCCTTCTTTACCAGAACCCCTGCCATATACGTACTGTCACTCACCTTCCAGACACTCAGTACAACCATTCAATCTATTGAATCAAGAGACTGTTTGATCTTATCTGCATCTGTGAGCTGACTGTCAACCTGCTTAGGCTGCATATTAAATCATCTATAGTAGCTGTATCAAGCTGGGATGATCTGTTAATTCTAAATTTATTAACCCTTAGAGTGCAGTCATCATGTTTAATCTAGTGTAGCCAGCATTTATTTTACAAGACTAAATCCTTCTTTAGGGTATGGCTGTGCTGTAGGTGAAGGAACTGGTAACATGGAGGAGCTGGTAACTGGGAAGAGCCTCACTTTGATCTCTGTAAGCCAGATGACAGCACCGCTGCTCCAAACATGTATGTGTGTGCTCATGTCACGCTCCCAGGTCTGGGATGTGGGGTGTCTGCACAGGCGTGTGGACCTAATGACATTTCATCAGAGTTTTGCCTGAGATGAGCCAGAAAATGAATGGCCTTGAACAACGTCTGAGCCCTGTGCCTCCACGAGGACTTAAAATCAAAAATCAAAGTGACGGCAACCACCGCAACACGAGCGAAGGGTGGCTGCAGGTGGGGACTGCAAGGAGCCACCACCAAACCTCTCCTTTGAGTCGGCTCCTGCTTCTTGGCTCATAACTGCGGTCCAAACCAACTAACAAATGTCCTGGGAGTGCTGAGGACCATGGCCATTGCAGGACACGCAGGAAGCCAAGCGTTCCTCTCTGTGTACATACAAACACACCCTGGCGCAGGCACGGCAACGCACACGGATAATTTTATACGGACACATAGATCCGCATCAATATGTTAATCTGTTCGTTACACACACGCGTCTCTCCCTGCCCCTCTCTCCTGTTATCTATTATCTTTGCACATCACTGACGGTATCAACATATTCACAGCTTTTATTTCAGTCGCAAACTGCTAGGCATGCTTCCTTTTTTGGTAATCATGTGCCCGGTATCTCTCTAATGTAGCCTAATAACAATTTTAGCATTCAGATGAAGCGATTTCATTCTGTGACTGCCTTTTCTATTAGATTTGATTCTGAGAAGCCCCAGTGGGTGCCTCGGAGGCAGAGATCTATCTGTGAGGCTGCAACCGATTCAATAGCAGCCTGAGCTAACCTTGACCTTTCCCTAGACCCTGCTCCATCTGGTGCCAGCCTGGTCCCCCCCTTCTCCTCCTCCCTGCTTCACAGTCAGCATTGATCAAGGCGGAATCGAGCATCGCTCTTCCTCCAACGGCTGGGCAGTCGTGGAAAGGACAGCACATTTCAGTATATGGAAATGACTGAGCCTCTTATGCAATCATAAATCTGCATACAGCCTCGTGATTTGATATTTCATTCACCTCCAAAAATTCTCACCTTCCCTCCCACCAGCAGGGATCTATAAACTATAAGACAACAGCTTTCCCCAACACCTGGATATTATAAAGCTTGCTGTTTATCGGGAGTGAACGCCTGGCGATTTCATCTGATTCACTTTGTGGTTTATTTATCACGCCGTTGTTTTCCCTGCATGCCTGGGTTATTTTTTTTTTTCGGGGACTTCCCCCGCACACCCCCGGCCCCTTCGGGCGGTGGCAGCGGCTCGGGCAGGGGCTGTTGGATGCCGCTGTCGCAGACCCCGAGGGAAGGGGCGGACGGGCTGGGTTCGATCCGCGGCTCGCAGCGGACCCGAGCCCGCAGCCCCTGCTCCGCATCCCGCTCCTCTCCGGGAGCGTTTCAGTAGCTGGGAACGAGCATAGGCTCCTACAATAAATCAGCGCTCGCCACTTTATCACCTTTCCACTTATGTTTCGTTTCCCTGTCCCCTTCTCCGTTCCCCCGGTCCATCCCCCTCTGCCCCCACGCC
>VZTJ01005838.1:926086-998512 GCA_013397795.1 Orthonyx spaldingii
CCCCCCCGAGCCCCAGGATGCCCCTGAAAGCGCCGGGATGCCCCTGCTCGCTCCTGGGGGGCGAGCCCCGCCTTAGCGAGAGCCAGCGTGGCTTTCACCGCCGAGATATTCCGTGCTGCACCATCCCTCTGCGCTCCTTCCTCGCTAGGACATGCACTTACAATCAATAATTTTATTTTTCTTCCGAAGAATTCTGACGTAACCACAGTTTCTCACCGCATACCAGTCTCGAGATTACATAACCGATTATGTAAAATTATAATTGCAAGATAATATATGCAGACTCTAATTATTACCTAGAGTTTCCCGTGTAGCTGTAGCCAGGCACACAGCGCATATGTTAAGAGTTGGTTCTGCAATATTTGCATAGCCAACACTTCTGGAGACACGGTGTGGAAAAGGAATGGATAGATATTTGACAGTACATATGTATGAGAGAGATATATTACTTAATAGGAAAAGGTATCTGGAAATATATTTCTCTCTGTTTTGAGGAATTTGTTTTGCTTTATCTCCATGGGTAGTAAAAAATAATAGGAAGAAACTGTGAATTACATTGAGAAAAAATAGATATATTCAATTTGTCAGTTTAATATTACACTTCCTCTCTGCAATGCTACAAAGATTTAGAACATTTCCAAAACTTTCAGCTCTAATCTGTGCCTCGGGTTTGTTTGGAGGACCTGCCACCACATGCCGGCTAAAAATGAGTGTCAATTAATAATAAAACCTACTCTTTCTTATTTCTGCACTCATATAATTTAACAGGTTTTGAGAAAACCATGGATGTAATGGTGAGAATTTTCCAATGTGTGCAATATTAACAGCTTTCATTCTAAAGCACCAAAACTTCCTGGGACAGAACTGCTCAATGTTTTCTCACTTTTCCCAATGGCCATCTCCACACCTATTATTATACACTTAAAATGTAAAGAATAGTCAGCTCCTTAAAAAGTGTGGTTTGTTCTACCAAGAACATAGTTGGTAGAAATAATCTCAGACTGAGGCGGTCTAATAGGTAAGCACACTATTATTTGTAGCCTGCAAAATTAGAAATAATTTGAAACAAGAAGTGGGAGAGGTTTCAGCTTGTGTTTTCCACCACGTGAGACGTTACCGGAAAATTCTTGCCACTACAATGCAACAGGATTCCTAAAGTCTCTGATATCTGAGCTACCTGAGCAATCACATAACCTCTGCAGAAGTGCCTGAGCACAGCTTGTTGCTGAAAAGCATATTGTACTTATTAGTAAAATGTGAAATGGCTTAAAAAACAGTTTGAGCTATGAATTACCATCTGCTCAATGGGGAGAAACAGAAAGTAACTGAATATATTTTCTCACCTTTTTTTATAGTAACATAAACAACACTCCAGAACACTATAAACTTGTAGCTGTACCAAAGGCGTTGGTGCAGTTCATCGCGCTTCAGGTCAGGACTTTGTCCACGCTGTTACATGCTGTTTCTTTTAACCCTCTGCAAATGGCCCATGGTATTTTTGTCCCCCTGTTAGGTAAGATGTCCTTTTACATTTCAGGGATTAAAAGTTTGATTCTGCTGCCTACATGCAAGCTGTCCCTGACACAGAGCTAGCCTGAGGTCTGTGCGTGCCTTGAGACATCAAAATACAGGTAAAGCAGCATACACAACTTGTTCTGGTTCCCTGTGTGGGAGGGGAAGAGGGAAGTGTTTATGTTACACAGCTTTCATGTAGAGATTTGCACCGCTAGTGTCCATCTCAAGAGAAATTCGTCTTTGTCCTCTCTCTGCCCCTGCCCCCTTTTTGCAGGGAAAACCCGAGGAAGCACTTGGGACTGCTTCCTCTGGTGTCGAGCTTTGCCAGTGCCAAAAGCACATTCCTCCAGCGTCTCCAAACACAGTGACCTTCCCCAGAGCTGTGGGGGCAAGGCCGTGAACTCGGCTCAGAGCACGGGGAGGCCCTCTGTCTGTCCCAGGAAAAAGACTCCTCAGCAGGGCAGTGCCTGCCCTGGTCTCTGCCAGGAGCAGGACTCCCTGCGAGCACTTAGGGAAACCATCCGTGCTGGCAGCTGCTGCTCCACACAAACACTACAACAGAAAGGACAAAACAGCATCTTTTTGTTTTCTGCTTAGATGGGGTGATTTCTTAGCTCTCCTTCAGCTTTATTCATCTGGGAATGCAGACTTTTTTTAACCTGTTTGTCCCGTTTCTTGCCTAACAGCAGCTCAGCTATCCTGTCCCATACACTGCTCCTACTACCTGTGGATCAGAGGGGAAACAGTTTCTGGAGTCAGGGAGCCATTCAAACCAAATGGAGGCAAACTGGAAGATCTTGGCTTGGAGTGAGTTTCGCAAGGAGCATGAGGACAGGAGAGTTGTGAATTGTTAAGTTCCATCCCACAGGACAAGCACATGTAAGAGAGTAACTCTGCAATGCAAAAATTGTCTTCACCTGCCTGCCTGATGATTTCTCCTCTCTGAAAGCCTGACTTGTTGAAAGCATCACTTAATAATAATATGAGGAGCAGCTTTTCTGCTCTCTCGGAACTTGGCAGGAGTATAAATACACTGTAAGGGAAAAGAGGAATCAAAAACCTAACAATAGAAAAGGGAAATACAATGGTATAAAGTAGCCTGCACCCCTCATATTTTAATTTCCACCAAATGCCCCTAGAAAAGCTGGGCACCGCAAAAGCCTCGAGATTGATATGCAAAGCAGGTGAGCTGGTTGCAATAGCTGCACCACAGCGCACGCCTAGGTGTTCTACACCTCACACACACATCACCCCCTAGGATTAAGATTCAAATCACCTGTCCTCCATTGCTAATAAAAATGAAATATATTAGGGGAAGTTTGAATACAGTGGCTTGACAGAGCATGTCATGTCTCACACATGAAAAAACGTGACGAGTGCACAATAAAAAAGCAGCTGCCCATTTTTGTGGCACAGGATTTTTCTGTTTCAGAGGGCAAAATGTGTGCTTGGAGACCAGGTGAGCCTGAACCCTTAAACTCCTGTGGCCCTCAAGAGTGAAGTGTGAGGTCAGACCAGAACTCACTGCTATGAGGAAGAAAATCAGATGTTTTTATGAGACTTCCAGATTTGCTTTTTGCTTTCCTTTTTGAGTGTGCAGAACACAAGCAAAGCACAAGAAGCAGCATGGTACTTTGAGTGTTCCTTCCCCAATGAAGAAGTTGCCACAGCAGAACACCATCCTGGGGTGGAAGTTGTCAATATTGCCATATTAAGGGTTTGCCAGGGTTTCCACTCTAAGTGTAAGCCATCCTAGCCTAAGGTCCAGATCCTACAAAGGCTTTCTGGAAAACAGTGTCAGTGAGGTATGTGAGCACATCTCCAGAGAGCTGACAAGGATGGTGGCTTTTTCAGCCCACCCTGGGCTCAGTTTTTCAGGAAAGCAAGAAGCCGGACAGATTTTAGGGTGGAAAGTGATAAGCAGCATTCCAAAAGAGAAGCAAACAAAGGACAGGGACTTGCATTAAGGAACCACCAGGCACAACAGGTTATTTTGTTCCATGAGAATGGCTTCCATTATTGACACAAGGATGGACGTTACCAGTTCAATCCCTAATGGAATTTGTGTCCCTTCCCTAAGTGAGGGGATAAAACTGATTCAAAAAGGTACATCACAGTTCCAGGTGCTGGAGATACAAGTATTGTAAAGCCTGTTCAGTGTGGATTCATGCAACAGACAGCAACTGCTTCAAAAATTGCCCCAACTTCCAGGAAGGATGCTTTAAGAGGCTGTAAACAGCCAGATCCCTGGCAGCCTCTGGGAAAGGCCTCATGAAGTTACAATAAGTGTGTCTCAAAACTGGCACCTCAACAGGTGGCCCTGATGTTGGTTTCTCTGGAGAGGTCCCACAGGCTCTGGAGTGCCCTTTTCCTCCTGAATTGCTAGACTAGTGGCGGAGGAAGACAGAAGAGGAAGAACTTAATGTGCCACTGCTTGTGCCGTGACCTGCAGATAGCGTGAGGACTTTGCTCCTCAGGACTGTCCATCTGGCGCCATTCCTGAGCAATAAAAGCTCACCCACAAAGTATTTTAAAGCAAACAGTTGGTGTAATGAATACCTTAATACTCCTAATACAATGCCACAAATAGTAACTACTACAAAAATACCCACTCTGTGAAAAAAGCCCAAGTTCCCAGCCCAGCTCCTTCAGAGAGCAGGAGACAAGACCCACAGAGGCTGAGTTTATATCACAGGAGGGTGACTTCCACTACCACTCACTCCCCAATGATTCCTCATGGCTAATCCAATTACACCTGCACACCTTTCAGCAGAAGCGGTGTTCCAACAACCCTTGGACCTAGTGAAAAGGCGAGCTGGCCACCAGAAATGGGAGTGTGTGCATGCGGTCAAGCATCACATGTTAAAAAAAAAAACCAAAAAAAACCATAAAAAGGATTCTACAATTTACCACCCTTTTTTTTTTTGTGATCTCTGCACAGATTCTCTCTCTGCTTTCTTCAAACTTAGAAAAGCAGGGCCACTGAAACAGCCTCAAGAGCCAAATGCTGTCTTTGATTCATCAGCACACATTGTGCACAAGAGCAAGAGCTGATTTCGTAAGATACCTGGAACAAAAAGTCTTTATCATTTAAGATCAGAATTTGTTTACCAGAGACATTATTTGAGGAAGACAGGCAGAAATCTGAAAATCTGCTTTTAATTTTCCCTGTTATGATCTGTATTATTGTTCTTGCAGTTCTCTTTTTAGGTGACTTTACAGTAGGCAGGCTTCAGCAACACAGGACAAGATACTCTGTGCAGAGTTGAATCCTAAGGTCTGAATTCCTGATTTTAATTTTGTTAGTTCCCAACCAGATTCACCCATTTTTTTCTTTTTGAAACTGTTCATTGCACAAATGTAAAATAAGCACTGAAACCAGATGTAGATAAGTATTGTACCCAAGGAATACTTACAGCACCTGAGAAAGAGCACTGTGTGGAGGGATTTTTTTGTTTGGTTTGGTTGTTAGCATAGTACATCAACTATTTCATGCTGTTTTATATCATTTTACCTTTACACTTTGACCTACAATGAAACCAGTATCTGTTCATATCCTCCTTTTAGTCCAAATCATACAGGTAAAAATAAAGTCTCTTATATTTTTTAAAAATTAAGTGTATCTTCCACTAATCTTATATGTCTAGGGTTTTTTTCACAAAAGCAAATGCTGTTTGCTGTGTGTGACTATTTCAGTGAGTTAAATATCTATAGAAAACTCAAATCATTCACTGGCCTCATTTTCTCTAGTTGTTGCATTCAGATTAATAAACCTGTTTCCTACTTAAAATGAAAAGAGAATTCAGAAACGTTTAGCATCAAGTGAAAAAAGCAGCAAGAAAATGACTAACAGATACCAGGACATTGCATATTTATTTTGTCCTGTCAATTATTTTTAAAGAATCCCTTCCTTATGGAGAAAGATTTTTTAAAAACCTGGACTATTAAATAAAGATGTCCACAAACACCAGTTTCTTCATTTTTCCTCATTTCGGAGAAAGTGAATGCTGGATTGATTTGGGTTTTTTTACTTTATATTATTATACTTTTGCCAGTGCTGAAAAGAACTCACGTTTCAAGGGTCATAGAATAAACCTGCATAAAGCGTTTATGACACTGCGGTAACGCATTTATGAAGGCGAATACTCACGGGCACTTACAACATTAGGAAAACACCAATATCAGATGTTCTCCTCAACACTTCAAAGCTGCAGCCGAGTGCAAAGTTCCAGAGGTACCAGCTACTCCAGGGTCAGCGGTGGCTCCGAGTAAACGCGTTCGGAGGCCTAGACCTGGAGGTAATTTCAATGTGTTCTCATCCAGTCATGAGCACACAATCACCTATTGAAAGTGTCTGGCTTGGAGTGCAGACAGATGGAGAGCACAGGGGTTAGTACAGCCAGGCCTTGGACTGACCTTTGCAGAGAGAATTAAATCAGTCTGACCTTGTTGTGAAGCCTAAATTATATCCATAGACCCCCAAATAATGCATCTTTAATGCATCGCTGCCCTCTTTTTATCAGCCTCTTTACCTCGAGGGTATCTTGTTTGCTAACTACTGATGTTAAATTGCAGCTATTTATGCTTACATTTGTGACCTCGGTGGACATCTTGTCACATTTTTCATGAGCACTTGAAAAAGCAGAGAAATATTTATATAGAGAGAATATATAAAACTGGAGTCTCATTTCACTTAGACATAAAATAAACATTAATAGGAAAAGAAACCTAGTTCAACTGTGGGGCGCTGTATTCATTGTACAAGTCTAACACAATAGTCATTGTATGATTCTGAGCTTCAATATCATCCATAACCTATCATCTGGACAGCCTGGAAACAGAACGGTGCCACGTAATAGGATTTCCAGTATCTTACAAACACCTTTTCTTCTCAGATATTTTTAATATTTCAGGATTTTTAAAAATTCAAAATAGTGCTAAGAACAGAATAACCCCTGTGACACCTGTCAGTTTTGGTAATACAGACCTCTGGACAGGGACAATACCGAGTCCACAGGCTGGAATCTCGACTGGAAACCAGCTCGGTTCAGACCAGGAAGCGTTTAATTGGTGTTTCTGTTGACTGTAACAGCAGAGGAGCCCAGTGGAAGTTCAGGAGAACTGCATCCCTTTCCACCGCCTAAAAGGCTCCGTTTTGTGGTTTTCTGTTGTACGTTAACCTGAACAAAAGGTGCTGGGAAAAAAAAGATCTTAGTCCAGGATACTGCTTTCCAAGTACCGTTATTCTAAAGTGTGTCAAATTCTTTTTTAGCTTCTGATAATCAAAATAAAACTCTGATTGAAACTACAGAAGAAATTTGGTTGTGTTCCTCTGATGTTAGTTTGGGATCTCGGTTCTGCCACTGGCTGTCTTCGCAATTTAGGCAAGTCACTGAGGCCCATAATAGGGAATCCTCTGGGAATCTCCTTATGGAAAGCTGAGACTTGGCAGGCCAGTGAGGTCCACCATCCACAGGATTAGCACCACACGACTTGTGGGAACACTTCCCAGCAGCAGTGAGCTATTAGGGTGGCTCACCCAACGTAGGGAATCAGTCCAGGGCTGGCCCTGCAACCTTGCTGACCTCATCATGCAGCTCTCTAAGCCAACACAAAAATGTTTGCTCCCTTTTGCCGAGGGGATTTTTGCTGGTTTAGCAAAGTGCATGGAATGAGCGAGGGGAGAGGAGAAGCAGCAGCAGAACACAGCACGCAGCTGCAGGGCGGAGAAGAGCAACCCAGTGCAGAACTGATTTAAATCAGCTGCACAACCACACCATTAGATTAAACTGCTGATGAAGGTTAAGTTTGGTCTGATCCTTGGCATCGAAGCAGCTGAAATGCAGGAACACGATGCTTGCTCCCACCTTTATTCCTTACACTGAGAAAAGCCCAAACCATCAGAACTCTATTTGCATCACTAAAGAGCCGCCCTCCAGGGTGGGCTACAATGATAACGCTCCTCAGATACACTGGTAAGAATAGTGTTTGCATGCTGAAGTAAAAATTAATATTTCACCTCTTCCCTATAAGGTTAGACTGTTTATTTTCAAAATAGATACAGCAGGGCACACTCCATCTCAAATTACCCACTATTACCTCCTCAAGAAGCTCATTCCGTATCCCAAAAGTGAGCTTTGGGATCAAGTCAGGCACCCAGCATCCTACAGATCCCTCTGCCAATACAGGCAGTAACCACCCCTGAGTACTCTGCCTGTGCTGAGGGAAACCTGTCCACAGACAGTAACAACTGTTGGTCAGAAGCACCAGCCCTGGGCACAGGAAGAGCCACAGCTGCACGCAATGCAAACTATGTGGTGTTATTTTAATTAGGTTTCTTTGGCTCACAAGTCCACAGGTGCTACTAAGAACCACGTAGGGATAATCTACTTGAAAAACAGAGGTCAGTGCAGCCCACAGAGCTGGGTTATTGGCATCTTCTGCCTACAAACATGCTAGAAATCCCTGAAAATGGAAGTTCTGCATCACCAAAAGCACACAGCAGAGCACGAGCACCAGGCTGAACCGTATTCCTGCAAATTCTTCCTGATATTTTAAGGGTCTTCCAGATAAATAAAGGTTCCTGTATTTCAGGGGACAGGAGCAGCAGCTGACTACAACAACAACTAGTCAGGGTCTGTCAAGTCCCCCGAAACCAGGGTCATTGCTGCAGCCCAGGTTGGAAAAGCAGCTGCCTTCTGGCAGCAGCAGCCTTTCCCTACCTTCTAACCTCTGACAGTTCCAAGGTCACCAAGCCTGACCCCAAGCTCTCATAGCTGAAGCAGCAAAATTCAGTCTTGCCAGCCCTGCTGAGAAGCCTTGCTCCAGCTCCGACCCCACTACTCTTAGTTCTTCTTCCTCTTATATGTGGTTCCCATGTGGTTCCCTACATGGTGTGTGGAGCAAGGAACAGAGCCCCCAGGAGTTATATATGTCTGTGTTTGTCCAGTCATGGAAGAGACAATCACAGGATGGAATGGCCATAGGGGAGAAACAGGCCAACAAAAAAGTCCTGTGTCGTCAAAATCATGTAATCCTCCAAGGCTGCAAACTCCAAAAAACCCAAGTGTGATCTAAACAGTCGTATAGAATACAATGAGTACAAACTACTACCTACTTGCCTTGTCTATACAAAGCAAAAAAGGCAGTGATAATCACTATTTGATTCCATTATCTGATTCCTGTGTCACCTTATTTCTCGGAGACTACAGCTCTGCGTACCACAACATGCCTGTCAAGATGTGGATTTACAGGTTACACTGTAGTAGAACCTGCTGGTTTTCAGCTCCAATCGACATCTGCTAGTCGGTACATGCCTGACAGAGTTGCAGTCCAGATTAGGAAACATTTGTTTATGCCCCAAAATCCCCAACATATTTTTCTAGCTATGTTCCCTGTGCTGAGCTCCATGCCACTCCAGCTCTCTGGTAGTCAGCTCTCACACTGCTTCCTGGTATAAAATTGATTAGAAGCAGCGTGAAATGTTATCAAGCTGACCCTCGGGAGGCTGGGCCCAAAAATAACAGATGGGAAAAGTGGCCTTTTGATTAAACTTTGAATTGCCAAAAACTGTACATTTCCCCTCACCGTGCATGTGCACACACGTTGTAACTCAAGAGAAGTCTATGCGAGCTTGCAGACACGACAGCGAGCTTAGAACAGGCCTATTCTTAACAACACTGGTGTTGCTGAAGTCAGCAGGACACTGGCTATCAGCTTCAGCAGTGGCAGGAAAAGGGTCCTTTGTTCCACTTTTTATTTCACATCTCTCTCTTCCTGGTGTCACTCAGCTGATCCCAGGGAGAGGATGCGAAAGTAACCAGAGCAGGCCCAGGCTGGCTGCCCATGACACAAGAGCTGCCGGAGGGGGTGGTGGCAGCTGCTTGGGAAAGCCATGCAGATTTTCAGGCATTCTCTAAAGCCCAGGCCAAGGTGCTTTCAGGGTGGTGCTGGATATATGCAGTTTGTACCTTTCCAAGGTCAAAAAATTACCAAAAAGCTCTTCTGGTAAACTCCTGAGAGACCCAGGTCCCACTGCAAGAAGATAAAGGAGCCACAAAGGATTCCGGTGGGAAGAAAAACGACAAAGAAAGCAGCACATCTTCGTGTACGCCTATACTGATATGAACCTCTGATAATACAAATCTGATTTACATATTCATATATTTATATGACTGACTGTTCCCATTTCAAAGAGTCTTATTACCTAAATTGCTGCAGAATAGCCAGATGTAAAGGAATGAGGGAAGGATGGAATAGCAGACCTTGGAACCTGAATTTCCAGGCCTCAGTAGCTTTGCCACAGTCTCGTTTGCATAGGTTTTTTACTCTATTCTACAAGTGCCAGCTTACTTTGAGCCACTCATACATGGAGCATCTATGGTAGAGATTAGTAACAGAGCAGTTGACTAGAGATTAAAACACAAATGTTTGTATCTTCAGGCCCAACATTTAGAGCTCACCCCTCATCCATGTAAAATTTGCCATATCTAGTGACAGGCCATGAGCTGCTGCCATTTTGAGAACATATATCAAAATTGGTCACTGCTTTCCTAGACAGTTCTGTGCTGTCCAGACCAGGACCTGCCTCTGTGGGGCTGGGCCTGGGCCACAGCAGGACCCTGTGGTTGCTTTTTTGCATGTCAACAGAGCCACAATCAGTTTAAAACTGGTTTTGAGACCTACTGACGAATGACAAGAGCCAGGCATTGTAACAAGTAATGGTTACTATTATTCTGAAAACAGGGCTTGCGAGGAGCTGGCAAGAGCTAACACTATGAAGAACACACACATTCATCCTACCTCCTCTCATTCACACTTCTCTTCCTCTCTTTTCAGAGGATTCAAGGACCTTTATGTCCCAACCAAGCTGTAGTTCCTCAAAATTTGAGGAGGGCAGCTTCACTGCAGCACCATCATATCTTTCTACATTCATTTTCTCTCTTTCCCCACCACTCAGTTCAACCACTGAGTTTGCAATGCATACAATTAAAAAAAAATTAGTTTCCAAAATACTTACTTAGTAATTCTCAAGGATTACCAAGTCCATTATGGCGAGGGTGTTTGGGAAGCAATGGAAAGAAAGAAGTTACACGTGCTTGGTAGGGCACTTCTGTCTTGAACAGGGAGTCGGGATTCAGTTAGGGCAGCAGGGTGTACCTATGTGGAGCCTGCACACCCTCAGCACTTTAAGGTAATATTTCGGTCACCAGGTGGAGACCCCGAGTACACACTGGTTTAAGATCAGATTTGTGAGAGGCAGAAATCGGAATCGCATTCTAGGCCTCTTGTTTAACATTCTACGTATGCGAGATAGAGAACGAAAGAATAAGAATTATCTTTAAATCCCTGCTAAATCATGCCCTGCTTTCTCAAGGCAACCTCGAGCTTTAGTAGTTCAGACAGATTCTCTAGCTGACAATTAATATTAATGGGTAGATTTCACAATGTGGCATTATCACACTGTGCGATGGGTGGGCATACCATCTGGGTTTTGGCAGGTATTAGATGTAATCAAAGGGATTACTTGGCTCAGGAAGAAATAGAAAACCTTGGGTTTGTTTAGGCTTTTTCTTCTTTTGTTTGGATGCAGCTCTAGGTGCACTTAGCTATTTTCGCCTTGTCCTTTGTTTCTTGTGATGAACGCTTCCGAGTTCACACGAGGAACTAGAGCCAGATAACCAGCACATTGTGTTAGTGGGAGCGAGGACCGATTTACTTGAGAGCTTCCTCTTTCTTATGCATTGTTGTTTTGGGATCGATTGGCAGCTCGTTTAGGGGTCCGCTGCTGCCTTTTAGAAGGTTAAGATGCGAATTTAAACAGTGAAGGAATTAAAGGCAAAATATATTTAGATACTAATCAACCGATCGGACCATTTTCAAGATTAAAGCTGAAGAAATCAGGTGTATGAACAGATGCACGCAGAGGACTTTGTCCTCATCTTCCCACAAAGCAAATACTAAGTGCCAACTTTCCGGGGGGGGGAGGAAATTCCCCTCCTTCCCTTTTCCTCCTCCAAACCCAGCCACAAACAAGCCCCCGAGCATCAGCAACACTAAAGGGAGGAGATTAAGTTTTAAACTTCGGGAAAGCTATTGATTTGGCAGCCTTTCTCCTCTCCTGTCTGTGCCCCAGCTGATTGTAACAAAGTAATCCTCATCAATCTGTGGTAATGCAGGACCATGTTTATTGCTGTAGTAGTTAAGTTGTTGTTAATTTTACACTAAACGGTTGTTATGATGATGAATGAGTAGCTCGGGCTGCCACCCAGGGGACTTCAGCCCGTACAACCGACAAAAGGGAGAGCGCAGAGGGAAGATCAAGGAAAAGCGAGAGCGCCCACCCGAGAAGTTTTTGCGGGACCTTAAAAAAAAAAAAAAAAAAAAACCCGGAAAAAAGAAAAGGGCAGAAGCTGATCTTCAGGTTTGTATTTGAATTTGGACGCTGTGGGGTAAAAGGTGCTGCTTAAGTGTAATTGCAATTCTTTTACATACTGGCTGGGATCAAAGAGGGGAACGCAAGTACAAGTGATTTCCCTTCCTGGCCCGGCAAAGCAACTGATGGGCTCCTGCCCAAAAGCATCCCGCTCGTTAGCTCTTGGGGAAAAAAAAAAAATAAAAGTTCACTCCCTCCCCGGGTTTTCCTGCGGCGGGAAGGTTCGATAATAGAAACTGCAGGCGTGAATCAGCGGGCAGCCTTCTTCACCGGTAGCCCCTTCCCGGCCCGGAGTCCCGTGTACCCCTCTCCAGCTCTGTCCCTGCTCGGGGTCCCATATCCCTGCCCAGCCCGGCGCCCCGTGTCCCCTGTCCGTGCCGGTGCCAGCCCGGGGCGGTGCCGGGCGCCGGCGCTGCCTTTGTCCCACCGCCACCGCCGCGTCCGCGGGCGGGCGGCGCCCCCGTGCGGCCCCAGCGCGGCGCTGCCGGCCCCGCTCCCGCCGGGTCCCGGGATGTGACCCGGCCCCGGAGCGCCGCGAGCGAGCCTGCCCGAAAACAACACAGCGAGGTGGGTTTGCCTCGCTGGGGTATGACGCTGGTGGTTTCCAAGCTCGGCGGTGCTAGGAAGAAGTGCCCAAAGTCATAACCGCCCGACGGGAGCATGGAACTGTCGGAGCAAGTCCAGAGGAGGGCAACAAAGGTGATTAAAAGGACTGGAGTATCTCTCTTACAAGGAAAAGTGAATGGAGTTGGGCCTGTTCAGCCTCAAGAAGAGACAATTTGTCATCAATATGTATAAATATCTAACAGGAGGGTGCTGAGAAGATGGAGCCAGACTCTTCTCAGGGGTGCCAACCAATAGGACGAGAGGCAATGACAGGCAGAAACTGATGCACAGAAAGTTCCACCCAAATATGATGAAAAATTTTAATGTGTTGATGACCGAGCACTAGAGCAGATTGCCCAGAGAGGATGTGGAGTCTCCCTTACTGGTGATATTCCAGAACTGTCTGGACAGAATCCTGTGCCACGTGCTCTGGGATGACCCTGCTTGAGCAGTGAGGCTGGACCAAATGCCTCACTGTGGTCCCTCCCAAAGTGAGCAGGTTTGTGATTCTGTGCCTCCCTCTGTCATTCACCAAGGGCCTGCAGGAGGAGAGGCTCCAACAGGCCACAAAAAAGTTACAAATGAAAGCAGCCACATGTCTGGGTCAGCGCTCAGTGTGTCAGTGGGACAACATGGGAACCTCATTCAAGAATGAAATATTAGATCTTGTTCTCCCAGACAAGAAAATAGTCATAATCCAGGCTGTTACTTCCAAACAACATCCAAACATAAGAATGATTAAGGATGTCATCAGAAGGTAGCAATCAGTATTGTCTTCCATCCTCATCCTCTAGACATGGAAAAATGTACTAACCAGGCCTCCCAAGCTCAACAAGACCAAACCTGAAGGGCTAAACCTCAAGAGAGACTTCAGCTATTTTAAGAGATTACTCTAAAAAGTTCTCACAAAGCCAGCAAAAGATAAAATATCACCTGTATGTCTACTGCAAAAAATGCTGTGTCTGCTTTGTCCAAATGGTGCTTTTCCCTGCCATGACAGGGCCTCCATAGCTCAGATTCAGCATTTGCAGGAGTCCCCAGTTCTGAGGGGTGTTCCATAGCAGTCTGGGACTGCTGGAATTACAGTAAATTGTTCTATTGCCAGGTGACATCCAGTGTTCAGACACCAGGAAAGCAGCTCAAGCCTGTAAGAGTCAGAGAGGGCCAGAAGACAGAATTTCAGCTGGCTCTGGCCTTGGCCCAACTCCACACAATCCTGGGCTTGCTCACTAAAGCCCCTTGGGCTTTTCTGAGAAATCAGAGCCGAGCAGCAAATGGTTCAGGTTACATTTCAACATGGACACCTGCCCTGGAGCCTGCCTCACCTGGATGAAGGCCAGATGTGGGTGAGTCACCTAACGAGTCCTCAAGAGCCATTCTCAAGATGTTAAAGTCTTTGTTTCCCTATCACACGAGGTAACACGTGAAGCACCGCTGGCGTGTTAAACAACAGCACCATTAGTTGTGAGAACCTTTGGCCAGTGCCACCCGTCCTACTTTTCTATGGTCATTAACATCTCCAGACACTTAGCCTAGTAAGACAACAATCCCTCTCCAGCCTCTTTGCAACTCAAACAATCCCTCTCCAGCCTCTTTGCAAATTTAGTATTACATGAGTGCTCCAAAGGCTGGGAGACTCCTTAAGCCATATATGGATGTCATACACTTTCAATACCTATAGTGAACACTAAATTTGTCATATAACTCAAAGCATCACCATGGTAACCCTCCCCAGATGCTGAGATGTAACCATGACAGACAGGATTCTCTCAAAAAAGCCAACACAAAAAAGTTCTAGAGGGCTCTGGAAGCTCAACAGCCCATCACTAATTCCTTGCACATCCAACTAGTATCCATGCTGAGTAGGTGAGATCCTTCCATGTGGGATTCAGATACGCCTGTTACATGATCACAAGTACCAGATGAGTAAAACACTTCATCTCAACTTCAACACCACAGTCCAGCCAGCACCAATAAAACCTTACCATAAATTTGGATTGCAAACAGCAGATTACCTTGCATCCTCTTATAATTTACAGAAAACAACAGAATATGCCGTTCTACAGGAGAACAGCAAGAAATATTGTGCTTATGTTGTTTCAGACACTTAATTCTTCCTGGACCTCCCTATTGTGCTCAGAGTACTCACAAATGGCAGCAGCTCATCCTTGGGCCCTGCCATACGGTCTCAGCTACCTGCCAGCTTTATCTTGCAGCAGGAGAGGACATGTGATGGGCAACCTTTGAACTCTTGTTCCCCAGTCAGAAATAAGGCCTCACCTCATCAGGTGCTGAGCAAAAAGACAACTTCTGCCACAAACCGTTTGTGTTCCTAAGGCAGTGGCAAATATTTACTTCCTGTTATGATTAGCGGCAATTGGACTATTGAAAACAGACAAGTGTATCAGCACTCCTTAAAATTAATGGGCAATAAACAAAATAAATGAATACCAGCTCTTCCTTATTGACATGGCTGTACCTGCTCCACGCATGCTGTTCCTACCTTCCGTTCCAAGGGGAACGCAACTCCTGTGCCACGTCAGGTCTTGTGGTACCCTAAACCATAAGGGGACATGCAGAGTAATAATCTCTGAATATATTCAGTCATACAGCACCGATGTTATTGCAAGCAGCAGCAGCATGGGCTGGAGCACACAATATTCAATTCTTTCCACAGATCTGCCACTGCCTTTCAGCATTGCTTTAAGCAACTCACTCAGCCAACTGCTTTTATTTCCCCCTCCCCAAGTGACATGTTCCATGTATGAAGCCAAAGGACCCAATTCACAGCTACCCTTGTGTAGGATAGGGTTCCCTGCAGGATTATCCTCTGTGCATATGGATCCATGTTCCGATACGAGATTGAGACTTTTGCCAAGGTCTCATGTCAGTGACTGGCAGGAAGAAGAGGCTGCTGGGTGGTCCTACCTCTAAATTATTTGCTGACGGCTTCCCTAGGGACCATGGCAACTGTGGCATAGACAAGAGAATCCCTAAGGACAGCACTGAATTGGGTCACAGCCAGCCACTTGCAGAAGGAAAAGGGAAATGTCCTTGTGTTGGCATGGGGATGAGGTGCCATCCCTCTTCTGTAGGGGCCAGAACCATCTCTAGTCTCAACAGTCTACACTCTAAATTAAGGGCTACTATCCATGAGAAGAAAGGAAAATAAAAGGAAGCAGCAGCAATACGAAGAAACTAGGCATTTATTCCTGGCTCACTTGCTCTTAATGGAGATAACAATACCTCACTCCTTGACAGCAAAGCAGGGAGACTTAATGCATGGAAGTTTGCCAAGTAAATTGAGATCTTTGTACAGTAGGCACTTTCGACATGCCCAACTCCTGGCTTATTAAAGCAAAACAAAAGCCGCTCACCTTCAGGAGTGTTTAGAAATTAGGAGCCACAGTTCCCCATGGCACAACACTCCACAGGATTATTTAAGATTGTGCACATTTGAACAGCAATGCTTGACTAGTTAAATGTCTAACACCAAGGTGGAAAACAGCAACAAAGATGCAGGACTGCTTCATCTCTTCCACACAATCTCCCAGACATTCTCCAGGGCCCCGCTCTGCTCCCTTTGGGCAACGTCTGAGTTTCAAACAAGGCACTGCATCGTGACCTTATCATATCCTTACATCCAGTATAAATGTACGTATGAGAGAAGAAGGGTTGAGTGTAAGTGGCCTATTTAGAAAGGTCCCAGAATACTTTTTGTGCAATTTTCTCCCCAGTTCCCCATCCATCCCTCCCTGCTGAAGTGGCAGGTAACCTGAGCAAGAGCAGCGTGTGAATTGATTTGGAGGCGATCAGCGCATCGGTGTTCAGCTCTGGCCAGCTGCCGTGTCATTGATTGCCTCAGGATCGATTTGCACACCATTCCCGCTCACCTGCCAAGTCAGATGGAGAGGGAACAATGAAGTGAAAAGAAAATTATGTATTTGTAGTAGACACTTTCACCTCTCTCCGCATTCTCCCTCGGGAGAAGTTAAGGGACCTGGACTGATTTCGGTGCTACTTTTAGCAAGTGTTAGGAGAGAAGCCAGTACAAAAAAGGGAACAGCAGGGATGACCCTCTTCCCCTGTTCCCTTTGACAAGAACCACCGACAGCATAAAAGAAACTAATATTTGTGCCTATAACATAGGCAGAGATACAGCAGAACAGAGTTTTGGCAGATAAATAAATCTTGGACTGTACTACAACCTTGTGCACCAGCTACAGAAAATACCTTTTCTATTTGCTTATACCTCATCTAAAAGGGGGACTAGAGCACTCCAACACACAAACATTTCAGATATCTACTTATACCAGTGGCAATGCTATTTCTCTCATGTCCCATGTGAAATCTTCTAATACTAGATAACTCCAACTTAAGCATATCCCATTTTTACTGTCCTTTTTTCCCCCCCTTTTTTCTTTAAACACAAAATAGCATTTAACTGATTCACTACCTTCATTCCCAGAACCCTACACAGACTCCAGCAACATTCTTCCAAAAATCACTCCAGAAAACCCCCATTATGGTCAATAGTCAGTGACTCTCAGAAGACCTGGTTTCATATATCCCTTGTGAAAATGGGTGTTAGTCTCCTAAATCAACCAGAACGCATGTGACACTGAGCTGGGCAGGAAGACCCAGTGCCAGGGGCCAGAAGCAATCAAAGCAAATAGATGCATAAATGAGGGGAAGCACCATGCTGGGCTATAACACAAGATACTTCAAAAGCAAACTCAGACTCAGAAAATTCTGCAGACCGCTGAAAGTACGAAATTATAATCCTGCCAGTGTCATGCTCTATTTGTCACATATTTTCTTTTCTCCCTCATGCATCTACTATTGATCACCATGAGAGGCAAAAACATTGTGTTAGAAGGGAGTTTGGTTTGACATTGGAGAGACATTACTACACTCTTGTCTATTGGGAAATTTAATTTTCACAACATGTGTCAAATAGGTGTTATTTTTCCTTCCTAAAGAGTTTGCAGAAACAGGCAGAGTAATTAAAGGTTACACTTGCAGATACCATCACTATTATAGTTATTACACAACACAGTCTTTCTATTACAATCACCACAGCCTCGTGCTCCTCTGGTTTCGGTTTTATCAGCTGGAGACACTTGCTTTCTAATTTCAGGTACATCACAGGCTTCTAGTGAATTTGGGTCTAAATGGCCATCTATTTAAGAGTCATGGGTAACTTTTGCTTTGTTATCCTATTTTCAGAAGACCTCAGCTTACCTTTAAGCACTGCCAAAAAAAACCAACCTGACACCATAAATTGACCAGCAATTTACAGGGCCTTTTGGGTGACAGAAGCTGCAGAATGAAGAGAAACTCGAAAAACTGCAGAGCTATTCAGGGTTCTGGAAAGGCCCTGCCCTCAGGAACCCAACCCAGGTATGAATAATTTTCTGTCCCATTTACAAAGATTTAGATGACATAGAGAATTTAAATAGTAATCTGAGGTATCAATACCTACACACAGGTGTCCACATTTAGTCAAATGACTCCCATCCTTTTGTGCTCTTCTAAAGTAATTGATTTCAGAGAATAGAACATTCATCACCTATTTCCAAGCAACATGTCACAATAACCCTTCTCTCTGCCCACTTTCTCCCTTCAGGCTCTTCTTGATCCCTTCCTCCCCATGCAGATGATGAAGGCAATGTTCCTTTTGTCTGGGCCTTTTGCCCCAGCCATTTTACTCTGTGCTTTGAATTTCTCTAACATCCCCCTCTGTGTCATCACATCATCTTCACATGCCTTGTTCTGAGCTTCCAGCTTCCCCTCTCTGCTTAATCATCCTCATCTCCTACTATTCAGCCCCAGCACCCCCAGTCCTGCTATTAAACCATCATCAGCCTCACACACAGAAAACTCCACATGCCCAAGGGTCCCCTTTCACCTTTGCCCCCTCTGTAAACTGCTCCTGAAGGCTCTGTTCTTCCTCTACAACATAATACAGGACTCATTGTTTTTGTGACCTCCATGAGAAACTGATAACAAAGCCGATAATGAAAATGTTATTGACTATTTAGGTACAATCAGTCCATATTACAAAGTTTATTAACTGCAGGTAAAACAAAGAGCAACTGGACATGGTGGTAAGTGATTCTGAAGGTTTCATTTTTCAGAGCTAAGAAACAAAATTGTGCTAAGTATCCATGGTCTAATATTTTAAGCTTTTCAAGAAAAATACACCTGGATACCAAAGACATCCGAGATGACCCCACAATGGCACAAGTGATTTTGAAAGTCTGTTATAGAAAATATTTTTTAAAAAGGAAGAAATAAAAAGAAACATTCACTTCAGGTACAACCTTTACTCCATTGTGTCATTTATGTCTATTGGATTGAGTTGCAGACACATGGAGTAGGAATGAATAAATCCTGAAAGTCAACTTATCAAAAATAGATTGCCAAGTCATGATTTCAGCTTTCCTCAGTTCTAGTGGATTGCCAAGTATCCCCTGGGTTTTTACTGAAATTTGGAGAAGAACCTTGTGAAGAATAACTGACCTGAAGACAAAGAAGACTTTAGAGGAGGCTGGAAGACAAGGAACATTTTGAAGATGGATTCTGATGGAAAATCCCTGAAGACAGCTGGCTCAAAAGGTGAAGCGTGGTCAGCACTTTTCTCCACAACAGGATGCTGCTGCATGCACCAACTGGCACACAACTTCCTTTATTCTGACAGCTGCTGGATTCTGATATAGATACATATTTAACGTTTCCTCAGTCCAGCATACTAATACTAGGCCTTGCTCCACCTTTTGCTAGAGGTTCAGCAGAGGTACATACCTAGAAATGTTAAAACTCCTCTGTGAATCCAGGTTCAGAAGTACAACCCCAGTCCTGCTGTGAACACAGTGATGCTAAGAACGTGCAGTCACACCACACTTGCAATTGTGGGGCTTCTCCACTGACACACAGTGGAGTGGAGCAGCACATCAAGCACAGATGCAAGCGTCAAATTAGTAAGTAGCTGAATAAACTTCCTCCATGCCTCATACTAGACCTGGTATTTTGGTGTATTTTAGGTGCTCTACAGAACAGTTATTTATAAAGTCAAGGTTCCAAGAAACACTCTGTACTATAAGTCTTTGTTTCCTGCCTGAGAAAAGAGGCAGTCCTTCCAAAATGAAAAAGTAACTATGACATTCTGAGCTTGAACCCTGGAACAGAAAATAGTTCATTTACAAAGAATCAATCCCATCACACACAGTTGCTTTGAACTCTGTTCATAATACAGCTCAGTGTAAAATACATCAATTCTATCAAAGAGAAAAAAGCAAACATGGCTGGGTGAATCATGATGGGTTGTGAAACTGAGAGAGCTTGCACTCTCCCTCAGGATAAATAAATTTTTATTGATCTCCCCCTTCATTGTGGTGATCTCCAGAGGGAAGCAGATTGTCATGAACTAGTAAACTCCAAAACCAGGAGCTTCTTGCACACTCCTTGTCTTGAGAAGGTAGAAGACTTTGAGAAATCTTGTCTCATCGCTCATAGTAAAGACACATACCCTGGTGACCACCTCTGTGTATCTGATGTGTTCCAAGCTGACTTGGAACACACCAGGACATCAGAAAGAAATTCCTGAGTCCTTCTACTGCTTATGCTGGCTTGTTTCTCAATGCTCTTTGTAAAACTACTCTACAGATAATCTAGTGGAAAAACACCTTGGGGCAGATAATTGCAGGGGTGGGAAGGAAGGGATGGCTTTGCAGGGAGAATAACTGAGCTCTCCCTTTTTTCTTTACAGTACAGCTGCCCCACACAGCAATCTCTCTCTCCCTACTGATGTGGCTATTACTGATGCAGATCCATTCCTCCGCGTTCAGCCGCACACACAACAGGCAGTGCCTTAACTGTAGCACAAAAGACCCTGTGAAGACAATTGGGCCATTGACAGATTCTTCACAGTCCAGCTGAGGACAGCGCTGCTGTGAACTCTTCTCCCCATCCACTCCTCTGCCAGCAGAGGAGCTCAGATGTTCACTTCCTAACACAACAGACAAAATCAGCTGAGTGAGTTCAAACCAGCTGTTTGAACTTGTTGAACTAGACTGGTACTTTTGCTTGACGCAGAAGAGAGACTGTTGGTGCTGGTGTTGATCAGGAGTTACAGCATTATTATCCTTGGCCTGCAGATAAGGAGCCCAAAGGGGACATCTCACCATGGTTCTGCTTTATGGAGGGACATTAACCCCTCTCAACTATTCCTGTGAAGGAATAAGGACAGACAGTGTAGAAACAGGGCACTTTTCCACCAACATTTCTATCTCCATGTTATATCTTTAAATGTAATGTGATTTTTTAATCCAAATAACTTAAACTTCTATGATCTCTCACATTTATGCATACCCACCAGCCTTTGAGACAAGCTAACTTATAGAAATCACATTTTCTTACTTTACATCCTATTTTATGCTGTAGGTAATTAACATTCACAATTTCTTTTAATTACAATTTTGAATACAATTTCTTTGTACCTTCAGTTTAAAGTAAACTTCTGTGGGGTATGGGCCAGTTCAATAGATGTTCACTGCAAATATTGAGTATTTCATGCACAGAGAAGAGGCCACAGAATATCTGTGCACTGCTCTACCTCTTATAGTCCACATAACATTAATTATTAATTATTAATTATTCGTTTTGTGAAAGTCACAGAAGTTCCATGCTGTTGCTTCTTAAATTGATTGGTGTAACCCTGACCAGGATCTAATTGAAGTCAGTCTGTTGCTTAAGGTTATCTGGATGTTTTGTGTGCTGTGCCAAACCATGGCTTGTGAGCTCACCTTGTATGATACAGACCAATCCTATTAACAAACTTAGCCTTACATCTTAAACCTATGATCCAAACCCATATTCTTCATCTGCAAATCCAAGCAACAAAAGTCAGATACACATAGTACTCATTATTCTGTTTTCTAAATATTCTTTGAGAAGAATCAAAGTTTTCAAAGCTGGACAGATATAGGTATTCAGATTTATCATAATGCAACTGACATAGAAACCTTGTTTATTGGATGTAAGCAAAGGTTTCAGTCAAAGATTTTGGAAGTTGATTTAGAAGTCCTGCATGGGGAAGCAGCTCTGGAAGCAAATTAAAAACATTCAACTCCTCACAGATCTCCCTTTTTTCCATTTACCTTCCACTGTCTTCTAAATCATAGTCAGGGAATGGGTTGAGATCTTAGAATAGACGGGGCTGTAAATCCCCAAAAATTCTGGNCAGTCAGGGAATGGCTTGAGATCTTAGAACAAGATCCCCAAAAATTCTGGGTAAAAGCTGTAAATCCCCAAAAATTCTGGGTAATTATTGACTGAAAGGGAGCAACTGCTCACATTACAGAATCAGACACAGGTCTGTCTTTGCTAAACACAGTAGTTTGATGTCAAAGAGACTGGCAGTCAGTAGACTCAAATATGTTGAGCCAGGAGAAGGATGAAGAAAAAGAAGACAAACCTAATCTCTAATCTAATCTAGGAATGGCACCGGCAGAGGTAAAAGTCTCATGTGACTAAAACTCAAGGTCTTCTATCAATAAGATCAAAAAAGCACCACTGAAAAGTGCAGGAGAATAAAAAGGCTGAGACATCATAAATCCAAGTCCACACACCACTGATGTGCTCAAATTCAAAGCCAGGAGCTCCATTCTTCCTACTTGGTATATTTTGTGAGCCTGAACAGCATATTCCAATTCTGTGGTGTCAGAACTTTTTTCCCTTGTTTGTCTGTGAAAGAGAATCTTCAGTTCATGCCCAGGATTTTAACCAAGGCAGTGAAACCTACCCAAGTTAGAATTTCAAATAACAGCCAAGAAATGAAAACTCTGTCACCTACCTTGGGATGTTGGTACTAAAGCATAACAACGGCACACAGGAGGTCAGCATCAGCTGCTCTGCTGACAGCATCGTAACAGATAAAACGGGACAGTGGTGAATAGCAAAGAGTACATTTGGAGCTGCAGCAGGGAAAGAAAGAGAAGAAAGGAAGGGAAATATGCCCTTTTAGCACCACTGTGTATTTTCCTACAGAACAGGGCTGTAACGAGGCTCTAAACAGAGAGGAAATGGGTCTATCACTAAAACAGCAAGTGCACTAAGGTGTTTTTGCAAACTCCTTCCACCAACATCAGCAGCAGTGCCCTTGCAGACTGAAGGATTGTTTGACATGTACACATTAACCTACAGATCAAAACAAAAAACACAACTAGATCTTCTCCACCAGATTCCTTTTAACTCACTAGTTTAGGCAGATCCCTGCATTACTAAACCCTTGATAATCTCAGAAGCCAAGTAAAACAAACACCATTTCAGGAAAACAAAACAAAAATACCTACATTTTGAAGTCTGAGTTTGAGGTTTGTTTGGTGAAAGTTGTAACACAGTTTTGTTGTTAATGACACTTGTGACTGGAATGAGGTATGTGCACCACACAAATTCCATCATGCTCTGCCACTGAGAGGTCTGTACATGCTCAAACTGAGAGAGGAATGTTTCACATCTGCATAGCTGAGCAGAAAAACTCAAGGAACTCTAGAACTGTTTTAAGCAACTAAGAAAATAGGCTCATACTGACTTCTGCAGGTTAGGGTGGGTTTTTTGAGTTTCTTGGGAAACACAACAAGAAAAACAGAAAGACACAGCATTAAACTCAATTCTATTTTCTGTTGTTAGAACTCAAACCTAAAAAGTACTGGTAAAAATAAAGAGCTGATCTCAGCACTCCAAAAATTCAGAGTGGGGGAAACAAGTGCAGGAAGGGGTGAAATGTAGGTCAGTGGAGGGTGTCTGAAAAGCACACGGGAAAAGCAGAAGTTTCAGACTGTTTATAACCCACCAGCTGAAAGTGAGGCTGTGACAACAGCTCTAAGAGCAGAAGATCTGTGAAACCAAACCTGCACATAACAAGATAACTCCTAAATCACAATCTACCAACTGTGGAACTTAAAATACATATCACAGCTGTCTTTACAGTAAGTGTTTTACTGTAGATTGACAGTGATGAAGACACTGATGCTCACCACACTCCCTCTTCACCCCAACCTTGTAAGGCCTCAGCCTGACAGCCTCTGGCTGCCAGTCCATTAGTGCTCCTCCCTCATGGAACCTATAGCCAGGATGTAACCTCAATCCAGAGGAAACCAGAGTGAAGTATCAGCTTGTTGAAAACTCCTCTCAGTGCTCAGTCATCCATCAGCAAGTCTGTCTGCCTTCAGCCACAAGTGCAAAACTTCCCATTTTCTCCCTTATCTTTCCATCTTGTGGTATTTCTTTGCCAAGGCAACTTTGCAGTAACATGTCATCGTGTCCCTGACCTTCTCCTTCCTATTTGTTGCTTCTTTTTGTAAATTGAGACACCATTTCTGATCACCCTCTGGTTTCTACTGTCATTAAGGACAGTCTCCACAGCACCACTTCAGTGGCACCAGCAGAGATAAGCTGTATCAGCAAATATAACCAAGAATGGATAATAGCAGGATAGTTTTATGGCTGGAGAGTTCTATAAACAGCATATGTCATAATTGCATTATAGAGATGGACTTTAATGGGTTCACCTTCACCCCATATAACTGCTCAATTACATCACTAGTAACAGCAAGATAACCATTATTGCATGATCATAACAGCCCAGTTTGTTGGGGTTGTTTTTGTTTGTTTTTTTTTTTACAGATACACTGGAATAATTCATTTGCAAAACAGGACTTTGAATTTGGTTCATGAAAGGCAGCAACAGGGCTCAAATCAAAGTATAGTTTATGTTTGCCAGCTTCCTCTATAACCAGAGACCACTATTACTGTGCTTCTGGAAAACTTGTCTTTTACCTCCTATTTCCAAACAGGTGTAACTGTCACTTAAAGAACGTTAATTAAGATAGATCCATTGTGATTTCAGACTACTTTTTGTCTAAGCTTGATAAATTTATCACAGACAGCCTTAACAATACATAACGAGTTATATCTGCACTTTCTGCAAGTCTGTGCAATTAATTTTCTATTTGTGAAAGGAAATGGAAAATGAAATATTGTGCCCTTTCTAATGCAGAGGCAGATGTAATGAATGGCTTTGGCAAACAGTTGTCAAAGTATGTTAACTAGCATCTACAAATCTTTTCCTTCCCCAACAATAGTTTTAGGGCCCAGGATAATTCACTTCCCTTTTTTGTCATACTGATATGACATATTGAATCCACTGTGTCTACATAAAAGAAACATAATTGAATTCAAGTTGCAAACCAATTGTCTTCATCTTTTAGCCACTGGCTTGAGAGATCCCAAATGCAGATTAAAATCCACAGAGCTGATCTTTTCAGTATTCCCACTGGAGAACAGAAATCTGGTAGGCAAACACTTGAACAGAAGACTCTCCAGTTTTGGAAGAGGCTGCTGACACACACTGATCATTCTGCTTCCAAAATGAGCAATTACTGTATCCTGCACCTCTTGTCAGCACCCTTTCTTTGTGCGGGGATGGGAGTATTCACACCCTTTGCATCTGGAATTTAGAACTGGCTTCAATACCTTTAAATCCTTACCTGTACCATTAGAAAATATCTGCAATACTCTTGCAAGCAGAGCATCCCACCCTGTTTCCAGACTGTCAGACAAATTGCTGCAGCTCTCCATTATTCCATTAATGGAAATAGTGATATCCATAAGGCATGCCTAAAGAGATGGTCTTCTGTTGTCTTCAAAACATGGGGAATTATTCACCAAAACCTACATGAGTTTAATCTTTTAGCTTGCCAACTTTAGGCTTCAAAAGGTTAAGAAACCCTAAGATGAAGATTACCAGTAATTTGTTGAGTTAGGCCCTTTGGGGCACTCAAACAATTTTTAATGGCATGCCCACACACCATTCTACCCTACTATCGGATTTCTCTTTTATTTGTGAACTGGGGAAGCACAACATGATTTCAAAATTTCAGGTGCTTTCATCCTTTTACATGACTAAGTCCAACTAAGTTCTCCAAACAGCTTTGACTCTGGCTTTTTCTACCTTTGGAGACCTTGCAACTTTCCTAATACTCTTGCTTTTAACTCTTGAACATACATGATATTAGTGTGATGCAAACCAGCCAAAGTTAAGTGATTTGCAAAGCCTGAAATAGTTTAGCAGTCAAGGCTAACAACAATGCACAAGAAAGCAACACCAAATTGCTAGTAGGTCATCAGTGACAGCACTCAGCTACAAGAAGTTCCCCAGCATTACACAAGAGAAGAAAGCAACACTGCACCCACAAAAGCAAAATTGAAATGACCCAGCAGTACAACAACCATAGCATTCAATCTGCAAGTAGCAGCATCAGAGCAATGCAGCATTCACATCCGTTTCCTCAAGAAAGGAAAAAGAAGTGAGGTAGAGTCCCTGGAGTAATCAGCTGCCTACTGGTTCAAGTACTCTCTTAGGAAATTCAGATTTCTTATCTGCTCAGTTTGAGCAGACACACAAACTTCATTCCCCCATACTTCAGGTGACACCTTAACCACTCCAGCCTCCCCTCTCAAGTCCCACTTCCACATTTTGTAAGTAATGTCAACAGCAAGGGCCTGTAGAGATCAAAGCTTGGGTCCCTAAAAAGTTTAGGCAGCAGATCAGCCATATTTTTGCAAGTATAAGTGGAATACAAGCATCTTCACAGACATCACCAGCCATACACATGCACACACACAAAGGGCCAAGCTCAGAAAGGACTGACATCTCTCTGATATTACCAAAATGTTTCTCTAGTAGTTGATGTTTCCCAGGCATGTTACACCTGAAAACTAGAACAGCCTAGCCAAGAGAGCACCTGCTTCACCAGGCACCCTTCATACAAAAGGAAAGTAATGGGAGGAATAAAATGAATGCTGGAGGCATCACTGCTAAAGCCACAGAACCCACAAGCTGAATAAAGCAGCATGAGGCTACTGAAAAGGTAGGTAATTTTTTTGGGTCCTCCTGGCTACTGTACCCACCTGATTCCTTTCCAGAGCCAAGTAACAGCACTTTTGCACAGACACAGGAGTTGTGCAAAGCCTTTGAAAAAACATTCATCAAGAAATACTACTTCACTTGGCCAGAGGAGTCTCAATACTCATAGCCAAAGGCACAGGCACAAGGTATTGTGGAAGGATAACAGTTACCTCACAGCACAATGAGCACCAGCAGATGCCAAGGAATGCCATGTGGGAAACAGCCTGCCACAAAGGAATATTAATGTCATCAGCAAAACCAACCAGCAGGATTTCTGAGACTCAGAATCAAAACTGTTCTGGGGTATGGGCACAGGAAACAGGATGGCAGAAGAGGTGGCAGAGCACAGCTGTATATTCAGGTGTTTGCTAGAAAGCACAAATAAGGGAAAAAGTTACCCACACTGAAGCTGGAAATAGCTACAAAACTACACACAGCCCATCCTTGCTTTTACTGCAGGAGCTACAAGCTGAATCTGAAAAGCAACTCAGAAGATACCACTGCTAAAAATGCAGCTA
Organism: Orthonyx spaldingii; assembly: GCA_013397795.1. Classification (NCBI taxonomy): domain Eukaryota; kingdom Metazoa; phylum Chordata; class Aves; order Passeriformes; family Orthonychidae; genus Orthonyx; species Orthonyx spaldingii. The sequence continues at coordinate 953,133 of VZTJ01005838.1, forward strand.
GGCTCAGAGGTTATTAGGTTTTGTTGACACCATCTTTTGAGTCCTTCAGATGCAGACAAACTACTGATATGAATAAGAGACAAAGCTGCAATACAGACATTGTTAATTCAATGCAGCACAGCCTTCACGAGGAACTGGTGAACAAGGCCACCAACCTCAAGATGCTGCCACATGAAAAGGGATATTCAGTGAAGCAAAATGTGGGCTCGATCCCAATGAGCACCGATGTCAGAACACGCATCCACCCAAACTGAGTTTCATAAGTCTTTGTATCTATCTTTCTCTCAGGATGGCTACTCAAAAAGACAGCAATTCAGAAAGTGAATTGAGCAAGTATGAAGTCATATACAAGACAATCAAATAATGAGGCAGAGATCATTAAAAAGAAGGAATCCTACTTTCTACTATTCCAGGGTAGTTGCCTGAGTGTGGAAAATAACAGATGCTGTATGCTAGCCAGGCATGTCAAGTGATATCAACATCACGATGAGAAAAGATGAGACACATGAGGAAGTGCAAGCAATGAAAAAGTCACTGTGAACATAGATAAGACTCCTAAGAGACCCTGAAGTAAAACAGGAATGAACCTACTGGCCTTGTATTCAAATGTCTTCATTATGGTAAGTGACTCTTTTGACTGCTGAGAACTCAACAGGTAGTCTTTCATTACCACAATAATCACCATAAAAATGTTTCTGTACATACAGTGTCCCAAACCATGCTGCTTCAAAAAATACATTTTCGGTTACCAAGAAAAGAGAATTCAGCTTCACCACACATCAAAAGGTCAAACCAAACCAGCAAGTTATGAACAGCACTGACAGGCGAGTCATTCCAGAGTGGGCAGCATCTGGAAAGGCACTGAGAACAGTGAGGGACTAGTAGTAGAAAGAACAATGGATGAAAGAGGGTGCAACAAAAATGTGCAAGAGCCAAAACCCGTCTAGTCTGAAAAGATAGCAGCCAGAACTAAAATCAGACACCACTTATTAAGAAATTGTTTCCATTGCCAAATCATGCACTCCTGAGTAGTGCTTTGAACAGAGAAATTCTAATTTACATGACTATGGTTGCATCTTTCTCACAGAAATAGCACATGTGTTCACACACACCATACATATCAGTTGAACACGTGAATGTGAAAATTAGTGAGAAATAATTAGTGAATTTGTGGGAAAACCACCATGAGCCAAGCCACCATAGCATCTGGACACTCTTTCAAAATCCCCTGGAGAATAAAGTCAGGACAATGGCAAATTCATAGGGAAGTATCTGATTTACCAATCACACTGATGTTTAAAAGTTGAGCGCACTTTATGGGATTGTGCATTCAGATGTGCACACACGTGATCTTACAAACAGGATGGAAACATGATAAGTTCCATAAGCATGTTTATTTTTTATCTCTGATAAATACAAAGGAAGTGATTCAGACTTGCCCAGAAGGCAGGGATTCTACTGACATTATAAGTGTCTGTGGTTATGTCTAGGAGCCTTCAGACAGGTGCTACTTGTGAAAGAAATATTGAAGTCGGCTTAAAAGTGTTGAATTCAGGCATAGGTACCAGCCTAGCTGTGGCAGCCTGGAGCTCAGCAGGGGCTGATTTATCCTCCTGGAAAGTAATCATCATGTAATTAATGGAAACATCAGTCTTTGTTTTAGGGGATAGATGGTAAATCTACCACACAAGTTGTTAACTAAAACATATGTAAGTTTGTTAAATACTTACACTTTTTGCACCAACATGAAAAAATGTTTTATTCTGTTTGCAGGAACTTTTTTCAGGGGAAAAAGTGACTAACAGACCATGCTTACGTGACCGGTCACGAGAAGTAGGTTTCATATGCTGAGACAAGAGGGGAACTCCACCCTGCACCCTGAGCTTCCAATCTTGGGTCTTGACCTAATGGCAAAAGTCCTCAGAGACCCTCCCAGAATTACTTCCTCTTCTCTGGTAAAATAAAGCTTCTGCTTCTCTCAGTTGCTCTACTCTTCTTTTGGGACACAATAAGTATAAATAACCAAAGTCTTTAAAGTGCTTCATCGTTTGCACAGGGAAGGATTAATCCTTGAAATTAATTTTAACAGCAGCATCTCAAAAACCAAGAGCACTGTCTCCACCAGCACTGCATTCAGAGCAGCACAGCTATTGATTTAACTCAATTATGTTTTAATGTAACATTTGCTGTGTTCAACAAAGCTCAGCGTCTTGGAGTTAATGGCATTGGCCAAACAACCTCAGTCCAAAGATGCCACTATGTGAGATGAAAGTACAGCTGCATTGTCACATGCTGCTTCTCACCCAGTGCCTGTCAGCTGAGGCACTAACACAGGCCATCATCTGCTGGCTACATGACTTACTCCAAGTTAGCTCAACTCCTTCTACAAGGCACTGAACCAGGCCATGCATTCCCATCCAAGGCTGCTCGCCAGTGCTCTGAGCAGCAGACTTTGAATTGGCTCTTGCTTTGCTCAGAGCTGTGTTCCTGCACGTTCTGGCACAAAACACCTCAGCAGCTGGGCATCACCAGTGTTGCAAGGACACTATCACACTAATGCCTGGGTGAGATGACTCAGAGAGGCTTGGAGTAGCTGGCTGTGGCCTTTCTCAGGGCACCCCTACTCACCAGGCACTTATTTTTGAAACTGACATCCCCCACCACAGAGGTTAAGACAGAAACACAAATGCAGCATTTAGACCATGCCAATACAACAGCAAACAGCCAAAATATCAACTACACGTTGCCTTTTTATTAAGACAACAATCATTTTAATTGCCTTACACAGTGGAGTTCTGGCCATCCACTTAAGCTTCTGGACACCTTGGATAAGTGTTTAATGACACCAGTAGCCCTAACAGGTGAGCCGGTCCTTCAGTCTTTCCTGCCTGTCATGAGGGCTCCATGTGCTTCTTCCCCAGCCCACTCCAAGACATTCCTTTAATTTCTTTGGGTCTTTACACAACAAGATGCACTTTCAGTGAATGATTTTGAAGGAGCAGGAGAACCAAAGTAAAACAAGTGCAAAAACACACCAGCAAATAAAGTATGAATGTTTTAGCATTCATTCAAAGCCATAAGGGTATAAAGGATTTGGGGAATTAAGACAAACCCTTCACACCAAGGACCTTCAATTTAGTACAGACAAGTTATAAAAGTTGACATTAGAGAAAGGCAAGATGACACTGCAGTGAGATCATCAAGGACTAATGCTGCCTTTACACTGGGGCAGAGGGATGACTGGGATGTTTAAAATCCATTCAAAATACTTTCAAGCCAAGCTACTACATGAATGGAGACAGTGCAAGTAGGAATATACTAAGCTGGTTTTTTTTTCAGGTACATATACATTTTGGACTGAATTACAACAAATAGGAGGTTGCAGCGAAGAGATTGATAGACTTAATTGCAACACAAAACTCAGCACTAGATTTCTTGGTCAGGTTGGATGGGTGCCAGGGAAAGTAGGGCAAAATATTCTGTTAACTTTCATTATTCCAGGGCTATTGATCTTTGAGAAATGTTGTAAGTTACACAAATGTATATAGGTGTCCACCTAAAATGACTTGTTTTGGAACTCCCATACCTTAATATTGCAACTACATATAAAAACAAATGCTGTGTGGGTGAGACAGGATCTTCGGACCCACAAGAAGGGACAGCAGTCATGGTGTTTACATGAACTGAATAAAGGGTCAAAAAAAAAAAAAGGCAATTTCATTTCAAATACATCCAGGGCTTTCTCATTAGGCCATGAAACTCACAGGTATTAATCATGAAAATAAATGTTTCTTGCCCCTAGGTGCGACACAGTTCTTACACAAGAGAAATGACCAATACAACTCTTTCTCTGATCAAATTACCAAAGATGAAATGAATTTTAAAACAATATCCCGGGTGGATTATGCATTTAGCTACTTAAGAAGAGACTTTGTAAGGACTCCCATTTATTACTTTGAAAAGCCAAGCTAGTTGCTGCCAATAATTAAGGCACAGTCTCATTCACATCTCACCTTAAAGGCTTTGGAGCTGAAGAGCCTATGGATAATAGCCAGCTGCCCTATTGCACCTCACACTTTGCTTTGAAAAGTTTTGAAACAAAAGTAACACAAGGTAAAGTAGATGGTGTCAGCCATCAGCACTTTATTATGGGTACTTATCACAGGAAAACAACAAATGTTTCATATACTGCCTTTAAAAAAAATTGATAGAACACATCCTATACATGTGTACTTACCTATGCATTATATATAATCTCACAAAAATAATAAAAAAATACTGAAAGGCAGATGTTTAATTATCTCTAGACCCACACTTTAATAGGATTTCATTTAGGCTGGGCTTCTTACGAGTATAGAATGAAGTGTGTGATGTATATTTGCAGGATTAGGGCTAGTGGGCTGATTGCCAGACCTACACTACAGCTCCACTGGGGTTGCGTGCAGACAGCGTCTCACACCCTGCACCAGCAGCTCCGACACCCAGACAAGGCTTTTGTGCCACTCAGCTACCTCTGAGGCTGCTTCCTTGACTCCACTTATCCAGCCCAGGACATTGAAAAAATCCAACAATCACAACTCACTTTCCAAAAATGTCAGGGGTTTGGTTATAAACCATGACATGAGCAGCCAGTTAAGAAAAGAGGGTATCTTTTCTACTTGAACTGTACCTCTTGAGCTCTTCAAGCCTCAGTCATTGAAGCCTCATTATGTTTAGGACAGTTTTTTAAGCTTTCCTTCACAAAATAAGAGCTAGAAAGTGTAGGAAAAAAGCTCTGATTTTCAGAAAACTCACTGAACTTCAGTATGGAAAAAACACAGACAAACCAAAAACCCCACAGGTGGTTGGAAATAAGATTAGGAGCAAAATCACTACTGTTCTTTAACTCAGAGTACAGCTCTATACCCTTTCCAGCCCCTCTCAGCACTGCTCCTGGCCTGCCTTTCCCCTCACCATGTTGTACATCCCTGACCTCCTCCTTGCACGTAGAACTGACATTTGTCAAATCCCACAGTAGGACATCCTAGGATGAGTTCAGCTGCCAATATAAAAGCTTTTGTGCAGGTTGAGGTTCCTGAACCTGCTTATGTTAGCATGAGACAAGCTCCTGTGCCAGTCTACAGGAGGCAGGGGAAAGCTTCAACAGCACCAACTAGAGAGGCTTCAACTGGTCTAGAATCACAATTACAGCCCAGCAAATCCAAAGGCACCAGTATTCAAGCGTCCAGCAGAGTAATTATTCACCTTGAAGAACGTTTTCAATTTCTAAAAGGTGTAGAACTAAGTTTCTCTTTCAGACATGCCACTGTAAATCAACAGCAGAGCCCATGACAGCAACAATCTGTTCAGATCTACCTCAGAGTAATTGACAATAGCTTTTGGCACAGCTGACAAATTCAAGCGGGACAGGTTTTTAAACCACATCTGAAGTTCCTACTGCAAGTGTTGTTATATGAACTTCTAAGTAATTACAACACTACCTCAGTAATTACAACTTATGTTTTAATTCAATCCAGTCTCAATTAAGTAGCAATTCTGTGGTAACATGATTAATACCCAACAATGAAGTAAATAGTTTCTTACAATTCTGTGTCCACATAGCAAAGCCATGAGCAAAGTAGTGTTGGGTTCAGGGCACTGAGATCCATTTCTCCCAGAAATCTTAACTCTAGTCTTTTAAAACCCTGGCCCTGGGAAGTTGCTGCAGGAGCCATAACTAAGTTCAGTGGGTGGCTCTTCCCTGCACAGAAGTGACCCAACACAATATCAAGAAATTCTCAGAGCAAGAGGTATCACTGAGGATATTCAGCTGTGCTTCCAAGTGGTATCAAAGATTCATAAGTAACAGCAATACAAAAATGGTGGAAATTCACAGGGCACTTCAGAGTTGGGATAATTCAGGCAAATTCCAGTTTGAGGAATTAAGATTGTACTGATTCCAAATAACCACTAATCAAATGTGTTTCATCCTGTCTGAAGTGTGGTAGAGCCTCATGGAACAATTAACCAGCTGCATGTCTGGGTGTTAGGTGACATAATCTACCCCATTTTTAGAATGCTGCAAGATTAAAAAGCATTATATTAATGAAGAAATTTTCACTAAAAAGGAGTAGTGGTGACAGCACAGAGGGGAATGTTTGTGTGTGGTCTTCTCATCAGTGTTTCCTCACAGTTTAAAACAAGGCAAGCCATAGAATGAATAGTGATGAGGAAGGGACAGAGGAGTTACTACGCTGAAGTGTTCCAAATAAAAGGAAAAAATGGAGTCCAAAGGAAGTACATGAAATTCAACAGTGAACTTTCATAGACAATCTATAAGAGCAAACTATATGACGATCTACAGAATAATTAGTTCTAAAGTTAATTCATATGCTTATACAGCACTAAAATATAAAGTGGTTATTCCTAGGGGTTTTCCATTTTTGTTAACTTTTTAACTAAGGACAAAAATTTTAAAGGCACATTAAAATTATCATCTATCACTAAATTACATATTATACAAATGTAAATGTGATCACACCACACTTAAATTCTTATAACAATAAACTATTCTGTTTTCTTCCCCCTGACATTTACAAAATTCATTTGGAGGAGTGGGATATACCTTACAGAGATTAGTGATAAATCATGTATTTTTAATGAATATCAATAGGAGAAACCCCAGGACATAACCCACCATCTAATTTGATTAAACTGTGCTTAAGGCAACACCACCTCTCTGGCTGGGGAATAGCACTATAATGACTTTGTGAGCATTATTGCAGGCTGTTTTAATGATTTAATGAACTGACTCTATATTTAGTTCAATAGCCTTAAAATGATTAGTGTTTAAGAAAAATTAGCTCACTTTGATCTGATTCTATTTGATAGTAAGTTTAAATAACCTAACCCTTCAAAACACAGTGGAAAAAAATTCCTAGAATCACAGCCAGCTAACTGCTAGAAAACATTATGGCAATCATTAATAACAGTTCATTTATGTTTAGCTACAGCATATGGAATGACATACTCATCCCCCAAGATGGAACACAGCAGCATATATTAAGTTGTATTATATTATTTTCCTGTGGTTTTTTAATGTGAAAAATAAACAAATAAAAAAAATTCCCTCCTGTATGCTCATGTAATGCAAAAAATTTTTCCTTCATCAACAGTACCACTTAAGAATTTTAACTTGTGGGTCCAGAGTATGGTTCTGTGACACCTAGAGACTGGAAAATTCTGTTGGGATTCTGGAGGCACAAACTAAGCTTGATGGCATTAGTCAGTGCTGGCAAGTTACTTGAAGTGCTCAAGCCATGAATGCAACAGTCATGCTGCTGAGAAAGGGAAACAAAAATACACCATAATGCAAAAAATAACACTTCCAATAGGAAGTTTACAAAATATGGGACTAAATTGGAGCCGAGTTTCTGAAAGGATGAAGGCAGAAACATCCACTCTGCAGGGTTCTCTCTGCACTTCACCTTTGCAGACATTGTGTTCCTCTCGTGATCTGAACCATTGCCGGTATATCCCATCCGCACACTCCTTACACCAAACCGCTACAAGCGAGACCACAGATGTCCAAAATTACAACCCACTGTGCAATTCAAAAGCAGGTACCCAATTCAATCAAGAATCAAACCTAGAAGTGGAATTCTTCTCAAGAAACAGCCCTAGCAAGGAGATCCTTTTCTGGTTGTAACAAATTTCCCAAAGGGGAAATGCCAAGTCCTAGCAAAAACTAGAGACTAGTGCAAGATACCCTCAGATCTTCTGTTATGTTTTTCCACTTTCCTTTTCTAACACTATAATCATGAACTGGTCTTCGGCTTTTTAGTCTTAAGCAGTTCACCTACCCTTTAAAGTGAGCTCCAAATTGACAGGCAGCAAACACCTTCCTCTCCCCAGCGAAGAAGTGCAAATGAATTTGTTGCCAATCGACCCAGTGTAGTAGCCAGCAAGTTGTAACAGAAATCCAGGAGCTGATCCCATCACCTCAATGAACAATTTTTCCATGTCCCTTTACAACTTGCCTGATCCTGTCCCTTGCAAGGTAGAGGAGTTCAGTTTGCTCAAAAGGAATTTCTTGGTGGCATTTATCTGTATAAAAAATGTTTGGGTACACCCAGAATGTTCATACTGCTTTTTCTCATGGCTATTCCTTTGTGTCTCAATGTTCCTGATTTCCAGCCATCCATCAGGAACTGCAGGCCAGCTTCTCCCTGAGACTGGCTTTCCAAATTACTCTATATAATCTCTGTGCTCCTACAGTATTTTTTCCCAGACCCCTGACTTTTACTGTGTTGGTCACCCTCTATGTTCAGTGAGTACTTTCCAATGTTTTATGTTTCCTGTAGAAAAATCTGGGACCACCACTTTCATTCCAGACTCACAAAACTGGTAAATATCTTTATCACCAACAGATTTGATTTATATCAGGATTTGGTTTTTTTATTCTGCCAACTCTTCCTCAAGCTGAGGATGACTTCTATTTTCCAAGAAATTCCAGCATTTCTGATTTTTATTAGAATCTAACCTAGAACTTAGTTTTTATTTTATTAGAATAAAATAATAAATAACATTCTGTGGTAGTGACACTCCATAAAAGTTTTGTGTCTGCCTACATATTCCACTTTAATATGATTTATCATCAACAAATCATTGTGATACTAGATAATAGTTATCATATATGCAAACTGGTATCTTGGCAAAAGAGTACAATTACTCTAATTCTGCTTTGAGTTCCAACATGAAACATGTCAAATAGTTCAATAAGGCACACATTGTCCAAATGACACGCTCATATTACTAAAGCACTGACAAATTAAGTTAATTTTCCCTTTCTGTCAAAAGCTACAATCAGATTGACACAGTCCCATGGAACACTCCAATTTCCACTAAACTGCATTTTCTAACAGAAAACTGTTCCATAAAAAAAAAAAAAAATCAGCCTGCTCTAATGTGCCTGAAGTCTATGCAATTAAAAAAGTTTCTAAATATAGCTTTAATCATGGCCGACCCCAATCTCCTCAGAAGTCCTTGCCCTCCAGGCCATCCCAAAGGGATGGGAACATCCAGTAACAAGCCAAAAGTCTCATGACAGTGTATTGACCCCATTTGATATTTATCTCTAGCCATTTGTGAGAGCTTCCCATGAGCTTAATTAAGCTCATTCATTTCCACAAATTGTGGCATCCTAGAAAATATCAGAGTTTCCTTTGATAGATGAGATTCAGATGTGGAAGTCTTATGGGAGGCAAGGTGTCTCTCAGGCTATTTGACAGAGTAGCTCGTGAAACAACTGATCTAATCCCTCCCCTCCACAACGTGGAAGTGCAATGCGCACACGACTGTGCCCTGTCCAATGCAGACCCCAGCAAAGAGCCACTTGCTACAAACTGGGAAAAACTCCCCACATTGTGGAGAAGCTGAACCCTTTCACTATAGAGGCAGAATTGCAAAGCCACAAAATTATTTCTGTCCTTCAAGGAGGTGTTTAGAAGGAAAAAGTCTTGCATCAAGAAGCAAAGATTTGAGAAGCAAACAGGGTGAGTGTCTCTACACTTGGCATTTGGGTTTGGCTTCAAGTGTCACCCTTGTCTTTCCTACATTCTATTTTTCTATTTGTGCTATATTTGACTGCCCTTAGGGAATTTGTTTTGTGTAACAAAGCCCATTCGAGGAGACACTGTAACAGCCTTCCACTTGCAAAAGGCAAAAACTCACTACTTATTCTATACAGATAAGACAAAATAGCAGGTAAAGATAATCACACATGAACAGAGGAAGGCAGGAAGACTCAGTCTTTATCATAATGGCTTTAAAGGGAAGCCAGACATACTTTGGTCTTGAATAACAGGTAAAATTGATCCTGCCTCAGGGCACAATAATAAGCTAGCAAATCCCTCAGAGTTGCTTCAAGTTGGGATTTTTTTGCTGTTTGGTTGTGGGTTTTTTTAATTTAAGAAAATCCATGATAACTGCAGGCCAGAAAAAGTATATCTTAGTACCCTGTAAAAACCTTTTCTTAGTATCAGGCATAAGTAGGAAAAAAAAAAGTGATTCCCTAATGCAGCAAAACATTTTTTTTCAAAAAATCTACCTTTCATTTATTTCACACTAAAACAGTCAGTCACGAGGTGTATGCTTAAACTTTGTTGATTACATACTTTTGTCTCACAAGTGTTTTCCTTTACAAAACTGCTTCAGTCTAGTACGTGGTCCGCTGAAGACCAGTGCTAATATAACAATATTTTCATTTCTCGTGTGTATTTAAGCACTTGGTTTACTTTGGAATTTTGGTTTCTAATTCCTATGATATCCTAATTATTCCATTTACCTTTAACATATGTGCACAGAGTCCATACCAAGGAGTTCAGGCACTTCATGCAAAGGAAGAGCATTTGGTCACCACACTGGTTCCATCATTCCTAATTTTTCCAGCTCATTTAACACCTTTTCTACTGTTTTGTGCATATGGAGCACCAGTCTTATCTCAGCTGTGCTACCACCAGTACGTCTCATCATCTAACCTGAAAAACATTTTCATCTTGATGTCCTTCATCCAACACCTCATGGAAAAGCTATTTTCCACCCTACATATCTGGATCATGAACTATTTTACTACTGTAGCACAAATACAGATCTGTTTTCTCCAATACATGGAAGTTCAGGATTTCCAGTGCTTTTGTTGTTCTGTGATTATAGTGAAATCTATTTACCAAGTTGTGTCCCTGGAACAGGACATCACAACAGTGGCACCAAACACAAAATGAAACCCATGTGAAGTATCTTTTCCTACAGGAGTTAGATAAGCCATTGGTAGCCAAAACAGCCATTTTTATTTAATATTTCCTCTTTCTGGACATAGCTTACCTGGAAAAGTATAATCAGTGTAAAGCATCCCAATTTTACTTTGTTTTTTTTTTATTATTTGATTTAGACAAATTCTAAGTGGCAAGATAAAACATTTTGTGCAGATGAAGGTATTTGAGGAAGCTACCTAAAAATAGTAATAGTTTAATGTATATAATGACTAAAAATAGTCACAGAGGCAGCAGCTATTGAACTGCTACATAAAATCTCAGCCATAAGGATCTGTTTACACAGATACTTCTGTCCCAAGATCAAAGAGTAGTTAAAAAAAAGAGTATTGAAAAGAAAAAAAAAAAAAAAAAATCACAAAAACACATCTGTTTGGGGTTTGGTTTTTAGGGTTTTTTTTCTGTTTTGGATTTTTGTTTGTTTGCTTTGTGGTTTTTTGTTTGTTTGTGTTGTTATTTTTTTCCAGTTACTAATATATTTCAAGACACAATGTGGGTGCAACAGATGAAACCACTACTGAAGGGGAGGGTGTGAGAAATAGAGCAAAAGAAGCAATTTTGCTGCTCCATATCTTGGCCCCATACCTACAAAAATAAATGGCTTGTGGTCAGCTAACCTCAGGTCAGCAAAGCTTCCACTATTAAGTAGTTCCAGCTGGTAGGGATTTCCCAATTCCCTACTAACAGGAGCCGCTCAAATTACTTGTTCAAATTCATGCAGATCTGGGATTCCAGATACAGATTTTAGAACTGTAACCAAAACAGTACTGTACCATAACACCAAAAAAATCCTACCACGAGCTGTAAGTGAAATTACAACAGCAACACCTCCAGAAAACTACATGCTTCCTATATGAAGCTTTCAGGTATGAGGTGAACACAAAGCAGTAGTCAAAATCTGAAGAAAAGTGAGAACCAACCTTATTCCGTCAACATTGACCTATTTTGTTCAGGTGTAACAGCTCAAAAAGCTACAAATTTGGTGAAACCTGGATTGTAAAACCATAACATTCCTCAATTACTTTTTGTTGGCCAGACAGGCAAACCTGTCATTTGACAACACATCATGATCCAGGACAGTAAACTTTATCACTCAAGGGTCATGAGAAAATGGCCACAGGTACAGCTTGCTAACCTTCCTTAGGTAATTTTTCACAGTTATCACCCAAAAAGCATAAAAGCATGGAAGACGTGTAATCTTTGAGCTCTTGTTTATTGTAACGTGGGTGAGATTCCCTGTAAAACCACTTACCAAGAAACTGTTGTGTGTTCTTCAACACAGAGAGTCAAATCAGTAAAACATCTTCTTGACAGTGTGTCAGGAACAAGACGACACCTCTCCTCTCAGAGACCAACACATTATTTACCATTCTGCTCTGACTTACCTGTTCTTCCCACCCAGCACTAGCTCCAAAAGCATTTCCCTGCTTGGCTTCTTAATACGATGTTTGAAGACAAAGCTAAGCCAGGAGTTCCAGAACTCGATTCACATTTTCCCAAATGCCATAAAAAAGAATCCTTTGGAGTTTTGCTCTTACCTGTAAGTAGACGCTTGATCACGAAATTTTCACTTATGTTCATCTTCTTGTGAACTCAATTGAGCAGTTTCTGAGGGGGAGTTTGAAGAACAAATCAATTTAATTTCTCAATTCTCCTAATAAACTATTGTCTTCATAAAGTTTTGCACTACATTCGTTGCAGGGACAAGCTCAAAGACTGGTTTCAGGGCTCCCTGGATTATCCTCTCAAAGATTTTGGTTTTTTCCTTCCCCTTTAAATGAAATCAAAGTCTACAGAACCATGGTTTCAAATGAAGGATGTCCAGCAGCCCATGTGGAAATTCACAGCCAAATTAACATGCAAATCTTGACACTTTTGATACCAAATTTGAACTCTGTACAGAATCAAGTTCTAATTTAGTATTGAAACCTCTCATGCTGATTCCTACTTAAACTGAAGTCTATTGCACTTCTGAGAAAAGTTAACCCTTGTATTCCAAAGATGTATTAAGAGGTAATAAGAATCAGACATCTGGCACTTCTTTTAGAACAAAATTACCACAAGCTGAAAAGAGCCCTAACCAGTTCATCACTGGCTCAAGTTCAAATAGGAAAATGTTAGAGTGGTGTGTATTCAGTCTCCTCCAAAACTGGACAGACACAGAATTCGTTAATATTATTAAAGGAAACATAATTGTGTCCCTCGTGTGGATTAGCCAGAGCACTGTTAACGTAAGACAAGGAACAATTGCCATCCTGACACAGCCTCACTCGGAAGTTAGCTAAAGGACCCATTGCATGCAACACTGAGTTCTCAAAATCCATATTGTTAAACATGAGTTGGGCAGGCTTGGCCTCTAATTGAACCATTTTAGTGAGTCAGGCTGGTGCAACAGAAAGTCCTTTGATTATTTATTTCATGTCCACCTAAGTTTGTTCCTCTCCGGAATTTCAATCCCTGCATTTATGCAACAAGTCGTTGCTGCTCCGTCCTTCCTACCTAGTGCTGTGAACTAGCAGAAGTTTCAGATACTTCTCAGGTTCCTGATCACCAGGTTTCTGCTGGGGTTTTGTTTGGTTGGGTTTTTTCTTCCCCAGCAATTTGAGGAATGTTAGGAAAAATATCAATATTTCATTGTGTAATAATAGTATTATCAAAATAACTTTGATTGCTTGAATTCATCATTGCCAGCAGAACTCCAGGATTTAGAAGTTACTCCATGCTATTCCACAAATTATTATTTCTGTCTTTACCCTCTTAGCTCTTGGCCTTCTTTACTTGATACCTCCTACAGTCACTGCAAGCTCCTTCCCTCTTCCTCTACATTTTGAAATCAGGTCTGACTTGCAATAGCAAGACTTTTGTTTAAGAATACTTTCATTTGTTCTCACAAACACATTTTTAGGGTAGCCTACAAGTAATCAATCACCCGATTTCTAATTCATGGCATGTAAAGATCATTTATAGTTGTTTTTTGTTTGGTTGCTTGAGGGTTTTTAATAGCTACATATCTTACACTCCCTCACACCTGCACAAACACACCAGTAAACAAAACCACAGCATTTTGTCTTCCAAAAGGACACTAATAATAGATCCCTAATAAAAATCATAGGAATAACTTATTTATCTTAGGAGACCTACTAACATGCAGTGGAGTAAAAAAACACGCTCAAAGCACACACCTGGGCATTATCTGAGCCAAAGCAGAATGGCAATCTGCATTTTTAAATCCTGCTGCAGTCAACCCTAAGGAGCTGCACTTGGTGCAAAGTAGAACAAAACAGGATGAAACGGAAAAACTGTGCACACACACACAGAGCAATCTTAAAACCGGTCACAGTACATGTAGAGGAAGAATGTCTTTGCAGGCACAATCCCAAAAAATATACATTAAATCACCTACTCAAGGAACAGATTCACCATCTTGCCTGTTTTCTGTTTACCTTTTACCTTTTTTGTTTTATTGCTTTGCATAGTGGATTAATTGAAATTCTTTGCTCATGTTTTATTTTTGAGTTACTGATGAGTACAGATTACACTTAGGTTTCTTTCTTACACCTACAACTGCTTTTCTGTCAGCACTTTGTTCTCTATGGTCTCTGTAAGGGGATGTCTACATTAGCAGTTTAAAGCATAACAAACTCGAGTATTTGGTGCAGTTAACTCCAAATTAACCTCCCACCCTCACTAAGTATGAGGAGCTCAAAATCAAGTGCTTGGGGCCAGTGCTTCTCTCCCATTACCAGGAGAAAACTGTCAGTGTAAACACTGCCTGTTCCTCTGCAGCTTTAGTGATTGCTTATAAACCTGAGTGAGGAGTATCTGGTAGTGCCTTGCACCCAGCTTCCCTCAAGTATAAATGACTACAGGAGGTGAAGGGTAATACAGAAATATCACTGAAACTTGGTTTGTTTTAGAACTAAACTACTTTATGGCCCTCTTTACAGCTATGTACTTTAAAAGATCTGACTCCTTAACATTCTTGTTGTGCTGGTGTTTTCTGATTATACCTTTTAGCATGAGAAACACCTTTATTCCAATCCTAACACTCCACTACACTTAAATTAGATGCTGAGGTGTGAAAAACAGCATCTTGCTGGAAAAGTAGCATCTTTTTAAAATACGGTGACTAAAATATTCTATAATCTCAGGGCAGAAACAATTTTAATTTGCATTAGCTAGATAAACTGAATTACAAAGAAAACTACTCCTTAGGTAAGAGGGGGGGAAAAAAAAATCTTCAGATGTGACTTTTTAATTGCAGGTCATGTTTGCTTTCCCCTAGCTGATCCAGAATATTAAAGGTACAGCATATTAATTACCATGTATAGGAAGATTCTACCTAATCATAAGGACCATAACACTCAAACAAATAAAACCACTAGAAATACCTAAGAGCAGAGTAAAATTTGGTTATAAACAGGAATTATCAGCACCAGTTTGAATCAGTTTGTTAGCAGGTTTAACCTATAAGTGTTCAGGCAAACTTACAAGTGAACATCTTTGATGACATCTCTCAACACAAAAGTTTAAAACCAAAATCGTTCTCTATTTGCACAGTCAGTTTTGGATTTGCTTTTGTGTCCATGAGCAAGGACTATCCCGGGCATCAGTAACTTCTCAATTTCCAGAGGTACTTCCAGATTGGTTATACATAAGAATTTGCCCTTTCAAGCGATTTTTAGAGGAATACACAGTTTGTTCAACTGTTACTTGGAACTCTACACATGCCAGAATAAAGCATCAGTTGCAGAAAATCCTTATACAGACCAGCAGGACTTTGTCAGATTTGTGTTTTCACAGATATAGAGAATTATCCTCAGAGTTAAATGATTGTGGGAGGGGATACATATTTTTAGACACAGACAGTATAAGTGTAACTGCAGTGGGCATTTCAGCAATTAACAAAAGCTTTAGGTAAACCTTGGGTGAAATGGATAAAACCTCTGTCCACAAAGTAAGGGATTAAATTAGTCTGCAAATCACTTCTGGTATTTAATATTCCATCTGTTATATTTGCTTTGCTACAGACTTTCAGCTTGAGCAATTTCTACTCTACCTAAATGACAGGTCTAACTATACACTTATTTTATGACTTATTTTTCATTTGTGTGAAAAAGCAAGAATGCCCCCTTTTGACAATTCCATATATTTCCCCTGCGAGGCCAGGAGAGGGAGTAGTAGCTTGTATTTTTCCCCAGGAAAATCAACACTGAACGCCAAGTATTGTATTCAGTTCCCAGCAGACAACGATTGCATCCTTTGTTCATTATTTTTTATAAAGATCACGGAGAGATTTTTTTTTGGGGGGGTGGGGGGGAATGGGAGGAGGAGGGTGGAGCAGAAAAAAATTACACTTTGGGAGAAGAACATCTGCCACGAGGAAGTTTCAGACAAGAACTACACACTTTATAAAAGCTAAGTCTCTTATACATTGAAGGATGGAAAGCTATGCAGGTGTCTGCACGGGTTAATCTGCACAAGATCTGGGCTCACTTGATCTGCTGAAGGTACAGCACAAATCCAGATCACCTGCAATCATGTAACTGAGCAAATCCTGGCCAAAACATGATATTAAGGTCAATTAAAAATAGACTCTGCTATTCTTCTGCCTCTAGTTTTACAAATTCTAAAAAAAAAATGTCGAACACATATTTCTCTAGATTCCCACCCAAAATCTCAAGGCTTTTGTACTGATGCTGACAGAAAGAAAAGATGGTTTGAAAGCACTTCTGCTTCAAGTTTGTCTGCAGTGAAACCTGAAACATGACTTGAAATTCTTCCAAGATTCTGAAAAACTCACCACCTGATCTTAAACAATTTAAATTCCAGTGTTAGGAAGTCAGTCTGAGCTCTCTAGACAGACAGTGGCAAATGACATGGTCTTCCAAAAGATGACTCAGAGGAGGAAGAAGAAAAAGCCAAAAAAATGAAAAACTTACTTGTGTATTTTCCAGCTCTTCCAGAGGGCTGTTACCTCAGCCTGAAAAACAAAAGTGGAAAAGTCCACAAATGAAATAATACAATGTATCAAGTAAGGTATTTCCTAAGAGAAACAAATAACATGGTAGAAGGCACCAGGCAGACACCAGTTTAGGGTTTCTTTCAGCCACATCCCAGGCAGCAGAAAGGAAGCAGCACAGCTGCCTGGCACCAGACACTGTCCCCCTGACCTTAGGGACTGTCTGAGTGACTGACAGGCTTAGAGAGAGATATATTAGACACCTGCAGAGAGCAGTGCCAGCCTCAGTCTCTCACCAAGAGTCAGCACTGGCTTAAGGGTGCTGCCTTATCAACCTTGGTCCACGCTCAAGGGTTTTGTTTCTGTGGCTCAAGTGAGAGGCACATCCCTGCACCTGTGTGATCCTGGAAATGGAGGTGAGCACACGCTTCTTGATACTCACCCTTATTACCATTAACTGAAACTGTAGCCTGTTTCTCTCAGAGACTGATGTGCTTATGGTATTTAATTAACAATACACAACAGTCATGACAATTGCAAGGTGTCTTATTCAGCTGAAAAAGCACAAGTGTTAAGCCAGCAGCATGGAATGACAATTGAAATTACAGCATGGGGAGAAATCTCAGGTGAAATGTGGAAGAAAATTTTTTACCTGACCCAATAAGAAGTTAAAAAAAAAAAATTAAAACAAAGTTAACTTACAGCTGTCAAAGCAAGAACATCAAAAATCCTGCTGTGTACTTCTGAAAACCAGAAGTGTCTCTCATGAAAGAAACATTCGTTCTGCATCATTTGAGTGAGTTCCAATTTCAGGTTTTGCACCATTAGTTAAGTTCTCTCTAACAGCACTGAGGTACCGGGGTTAAAGTGCTTATTGGGGTCATCATGGCTTGTTACAACCCAGCCACCATATTTTCCAAGACCTGAATGGATATTTAGCCACATATCTCCTATTAAAGCTAAATCATCTTAAATAAAAGAATCATTGTGTATCTAACTACCCATGTAGCTCCTTGAGAAATTTTAAGAAACTACACTCACGTTATATTCTCCTCTCTTTGGTGAAGTAGTGGAGAGAGGAATCATTGCTCTCAAGCAATATTGCTTGCACACTAAGTTTTGCATTGGATCAGTGGCATTCACCAGTGGCAGGGGCCTTACCATGTAAAAATTACAGTTTTCACAGAGCGGCTTGAGGTGGCTCCAATTAAAATATGCAGGTTTGATTACATAGGTAGATTTTCTCCAGCTCATCCTTTTTCAGTGACAAGATCTATAAAATCAGCAACATGAAGAATAGGAAACTGTTTGCAAAGCATGGCACTGAATATACTATTTAGGAACAGTCACTCTGAATACCTTGTGCTTTGTCACTCATTATTTACTTTAGTGTGATATGACTTAGCACACATTGATATTTTTAAACTCTGTTTTGCTCCCTGGATTCTTTCACAAACATTCTGAAGCATGTTACCTACAGGAGGGAATGTTCCAAAATAAAGATCCCCTTACAACAAAAGCACCATCAAGGAAGTCTTTCTCATTGCTCCATCTTTTGCTTTTCCTTCCAATTTGACAACAGCTAAAGGAAAAGCAACAAGTTTTACATGAGAATTGGATGAACTAGTTTAGGATGTAGTCCTTCCACCTGAATTTGGCTCCACATCAAATTCTGTTCAAATTTAAGTTGCTCACTTTCTTAGTGACTTGCATACTTATCCATCAAGTTATAGATTTCAAGTAGCCTTTCATCTTCCTCATATTATACAGATTTTAGTTGCCTTCACAGCAGTCAGTATTGTTGCCACTGCTGTTTAGTGGTACCAAAAGTTTTGTTTACTTCAAGTGCAAAAGAAGTACAGTTGAGTTTGATTCCAATTTTATTAGACAGGCCTGTGAGCAGAGATAATGATTTTCTGGAAGATTCAGAAAATTAATTTATATTGCTTCAGCCTTTTTTTCTCAACTCCAAGGACATTCACTACTACATTCCTCTGACCACCTTTTTCATTATTAAGCAGCTTCATAAAGATATTACTCTGATTTAGAGAATGTTTTACTGGAAGCAAGTTCCAAAGAGCCTCTTTCCTACTGCATTCAGTGTGTTCAGCATTAGCTATCAGCTCTGGGACTTACTGAGAACTCAGCGAAGTCTATTCTCATTCTCCATCAAAGATTAGAAAATTTAGGTGTTTCTATAGTTACAAAGAATGAGTTTCTGGAAGGCTCTTTATCAAGAATGAACTCTGCCCCACTGAAATGAGATTCTCCTTACTGTTATTTTAAAAATTCTCAAGATCACCTAGCCAGTATTAAAGGGATTCCACTAGTGGCTATGCAACCAGCTTTTTCTATGCACTGGTTCTCTCCCAGGAAACTGAAGGCTTTTATCTGTTGCCAGCTAAGAAATATCCACTAGACTGAAAATCCACTGTATATTTTTTGGAAAGCTGCAGGGCTGAAGGTAAAAGCTGAACAGCACTGAGGTTTCTTTTCTAATCTGTTTCAAGTTCTGCACTCTTGGATGCTGTTAATTATAGTACAGTATGAAACTAGCAGTATGAAAACCTATTTATTCTCAGCCTTAGTAGTTGAAGGTAATTAATACTTTTATCTTCCTACGTGCTTCATTGATGGGGTACATGAAAGGATAAATGAAATGAATCCTCATGTAGTTTAAAGGAAAAAAAAAAAATTCAATTTATAAAGCTACAGTCCCAGGAAAGAGGTAGGGCAGTCTATGCATGTCTCCTGCTCAGTGAAAAATACAGATGATTTCTACATGCGTAAAAATAAACACCAAGATGCTGAGCTGGCAGGGTAACAGTTCCAGATCTGTATCAGTTACCCCTTTAGACCCATCCTTTGAGAGAGACCTTCACCCAGAATTTACATTCTACCTCACACTCTTACATGATAAGATTTGCATGGCATAGTTATGAATCAAGTATTTGGCAAGTAGG
Organism: Orthonyx spaldingii; assembly: GCA_013397795.1. Taxonomy (NCBI): domain Eukaryota; kingdom Metazoa; phylum Chordata; class Aves; order Passeriformes; family Orthonychidae; genus Orthonyx; species Orthonyx spaldingii. The sequence goes on from VZTJ01005838.1 coordinate 972,866, forward strand.
TCCTTCCACAGCCATTACTAACTAGAGGTGGAGAACACATACCACATTAACACCTAAATGCCTCACTGCTTTATTTATGCCTCAAAAATTAATTTTACTTCCTGATTTTTGCCTCAGGAATTTGTGGGCATTGAAGGAAATCCTAAAGCAAAACTAGACAACTCACAGATTCAGTTGCACTCATGTGGATGCCACATTGAGGACAATTCTCACACAGTAGGATTGCTGTAGTTTCATTGCTAGAAGCTCTCAGCCCTGAGCTTCAGAGCTCAGCCCTTCCCTCACCATGTTCCTCACTCACAGCAGAGTCCACTGCACACAGTATGAAACATGCAGAAGGATCATACACCAAATAAAAGCCCCTGCAGAAGCCTTAAGTTTCTACTTAAGCATTAAGATGATTCCAAAAAGTGCAGCTTAACAGTAACTGATTGCTTTCTAAAATCATTGCAACTAATTGTATTTATCCAGGCATAGAGCACATCCAGTGCTATTATTCATCTGCATTACACAACAGTACACAGAAATATTAAGAGCCTGCTGGTCAACCACTGGGGAAGGAACCAGTAGCTTAACAAAAAGGATACTTGCACAGATGTGGACTACCTTCACAAAAACATGAAACCAGCTATTCCCTCTACTTTTTCAAAAGTTGTGATTGAACATTTCTTCCCATTGCCAAGTTTTCAGCAATCAACATGGCACACTATTTTTGTGGCTAAGTTGATGTGATCAAAATGATTTTATTTATCGAGATGTGTATGATTTTAGCTGTGTAACAAATTCTTAGCTTTACTTTCCTGTATCACCTCTGCAAACAACCAGCACATTACAAAGATCAAAGTATGGCTTCAAGATCACACTTGTCCCTGTTTCCATATTATGGTAAAATAATGAAAGTTTGGCAGATGAGAACATAATTAAAAGCAACCTTGCACAAGTTAGCATTATTTCTTAAATATCTGGAATAATTAAACACTCCTGTGCAGAATAGCAAAGAACACCTAGAGACTTCTCCTTGAAGAGTGAACTCAGCCATTCCAGAAAGGAGTTACTGTATCTACTTAGCATCAATTAAATATGGGCTCCCCAGGGAAAACAATGTGTTTCAAAGATGGAAAATTTATCTGGCAAAAATTTCCTAGTGAATCAAATTTCAATAATCTAAGAAAACAATAATCCCGTATGTCTGAAATCTTAACATCAATATTCCCTATGAACACCTCCCCTTTATTCCACTGCTTCGAACAGCAAGTGAAAAAAAGGGAAACTTTCAGACTAAAATGAAATTTGTTAATAGAAAAAGGATCAAATATATATTATTTAGGAGAAACCAGGTGGATGAAAGTACAATGAAGACAGTGTGACTGCTAGATAACCAGTAAGAATTTGTGAACTCACATAGACTGAGGTCTTATTTCCATAATTGCCATTTTCTTCTTTTTATACAGCATAAAAAAACAAAACAAACAAACAAACAAAAAAACCCAAAAAAACCCAAAAAAAACCACCAAAACCACAAGAGTAAGTTATATTTATTCCAAGTAGAAACCCTTTGTAGTTTAGTAGAGTCCATGCACTCAAGAATAAATGCTGTATTCAGGAGCTCAAAACATGTCAGCATTTTACCCACACACTGGAACATCTATCCCAGGCACTGTATTCCTGAGGTAGACCTTGGATTGCCTTATATAAAAGTTGTCATGAATATCATGCACATCTAATCCACTGTTCACTTGTTTGTTTCTTGCTTTCTATTCTCTCACTCAATTTTTACCTGAAGCTAAGAGAATATATAATACACATGTTAAAAATTTGAATCTATCTGGAAACACGTGCATATTTGTATGCAAAATTGATTTTGTCCTATGTTTGTTTGCCAGTCATCAAGGCAGAAGTAATTGAATATGCATATCCACATGTACACAGACAGATAGGTAAGAATTCCTAAAGGATACACACAAACTACATAATTGTAGTAACTTTGTTCTATAATGTTCCTCTTCTTTTTCCTAATTTTTCAGCCCATTACTTGTCACCCTCCTTTGCTTCATCTCCTCTTCTTTTTCAGTTAATTTTTATTTAAGGACTTATTTAAATTCTTATAAGAAAGCACCACTTCCTTGCACATAAATTCCCTGACTAGACAACTGTTCAAAAATAAATTATTATCAATTACCTATGGTTTACTTCATCAACTACAACAAAGAAAGCCTGTGAACAATGCACCAGACTGGATACAAGTGCCAAAATCACAAAACCCTCTAAAAGAAGCTAAGCTCTACTTATGTCCTCTTTTCCTGTTCCTGCATGAAGTTGAACATAACACCATCACGTAAAAAGGTGAGGGGAAGAAAACCCTTCAACAGGGTTTTACCAGGAGGTTAATGGATATGAAAATTTCTCCCCACTCGCACATACAATTGAGGTGTTTCAGTAATTATCAGTATCCATTCCCCTCTTTAAAGTTTCCCTGCAAGTAGCAATCAGAATTATATACGATCTCTGCATGAAACTAATCAATTCATGACAAAGAAGACTCCTCAACATGATAAGAGATGGTGCATCAGGGGGTATTAGCATCAGGCTTTAATGCTCACAAACAGGCTCACAGCCACGTTCACACTATAATGGAACTGGAACAGTACCACTGTCACACACCATCAGCTGTCCAAGGACTTGGGTCCCTATCAGAGGAGTAAAGGAAAATATAAAGATTAAACAGGTTTGTTGTCTTCCTATATCAAGAAAATAAAAAAATATACTTGTCTGCTCTTTATGTAAAGCTTTTCATAAAGATACTCATCTGTAGAAATGTCTGTTCAGGACAAAGAAAATACTTTTTCAACAATAACAAGTTACACCTCTTTAATACTCCTGCAAAATAAGTATTACCTGCAAAATGAAGGTAGTATGCTAAAGAAAAAACTACAAGAGCCACATCCTGTTAAACTTGGGCAATATCTTCCTGGCAACTATTTCTGACCCAAGAGACTTTCTGAACCTATACCTACCACATAAGATTTTTTTCCTTCTTCAGGTCCAGCTGACAGAGATCACTGTTCTTGTTACAGAGAAGTAATCTTAAATTATAAGTGCACTTTCCACACTTTCCTTTCCTTTGTGAAAGGAAGCATGTTAAGGGCAAACTGCAATGGCAAGGAATTTTATATACATAATATCTTTGGAGGGTACCAGAGTTCAAATAAAACCTTTACAGAGCCACAATACTCAGGTTCTCTATAGGAAATGCAAACACTTCACCACACAAGGTTTCCCCTAAGAGTGAAACCCCAAGAAACTGAAGAAACCTACAATTCCCTATGCCAACTGCTTATCCAAATGAAGTCTAAGCATCCTTAGACCTTGTTAAGCAGACCCTTTGCTTATTCTTGAGTATCACAGGTCCCATCTGCACTTCCCCATAAATGAATATCCCAAACATACAGTCCCCACATCTGATGCGTGCTTATGGAACAAAAAAAACACACACTGTTTTATGGGCAAAAGTGTGTGAAGAAACAAGGGAGATGGATTTAGACATGGTTGCAACAAATACACAGCTTAGGAAACAGCTGGAAAAGCAAAAAGTCCTGAACACCCTCTGCTATCATCTTGCCAGTTCCCAGACATTTAAAGGGCACCCCACTATCAGACGGCAGAACAGCAGCATCCTTTAGATGACCAGCTCAGGTAATCAAAGAAGAAAGCAGCCAGAAATAATACTGTGAAGTGATTAGAAGAGAACAAGTTGTAAATTTAAACACCCTTTTGATTCATTAATCTCCAACAGCTAAAGACAGACCTAAAGCAAAATTAACTTGATTGTAAACCTAGCACTCCTGTCCTGTGGCTATTTTTTGGCCTGCTGAGAGAGAATGAGCTGATCAAAGACTGACACTTCAGTGAGATTAGTGCTGCTTCAGTGAGCTCACAGTTAGCTCCCATTAACTAAACTGTTTTAGGAGCTGGTGACACCGGTATTAATCTCTGCTTCAATTTGAAGTGAAACAAGGGAGTGACCTGTCCATCTCCTGGTGACATTGGCACCTGTCTTGCGAGCCCGTGCAGGTCCAGCAAAGCCTTTTGTTGCTGATCGGCAGGGAAGAGCACTACTGTCTTCACATCAAGGGCACCAGCATTCCAAAGTTCCCTGGGCAAGCAAAGCAGTGGTTCCATTTTCCTGGCTCATCACCAGTGGCACGTTGAGATCCCACCAAGTGACTGCGGTGAAAGGAGGAATCCCCTGGAATGGCACATATGAGGAGTTAACAAGCATCAGGAAGTAGCCAGCCTGGAAGGACAAGTGGCACTGTAATAGTACATCCCAAAAGGATGCCCTCCAAGGCAAGCTTGGTGTTTCAGCAGCAGCTAGGACTGGCTTAAAACATAAATGCTTTATACATTTACAGTTCTCAGCAGCTTGTAAGGTTATAACTCCACTGAATTACATCTCTTAAGTAAATTGATGTAATTAAAAAATAAAGAAAAAAACCCAAATCAACAATAAACTACTCAAACCCTTCAGCCACCACTTGTTTAAATCCATCCATCTAAGGTCTGTCTTCAGTAATCCCACCTTCTGCTATTCAGTGCTATCTCTCAACATAGATCTTCCCCATGATAGATTAGTGAATGCTGGTAACATTTACTATAAATGCAGCTCTCCAGAACTGAATTTCATATTTTAACTGATATTCATCACAGCCTAAATGTATATCTACAAATTATTGCTGACAAAAATATCCCTAGTGAAATATAGTACATTACACAGATAAGATCCTCTGCATAAATACAAAGTCTGAATAAATTATTTTTTCTGATCAATTTCTGTGATGTGGACAATTTTTTAATACCACACAAATATTTTCTCTGCAGCAGTCTCCCTCTCAGACAGATTTCACATGTTGAAGCAGAGAGACTCAGGTACAGTAGTTGGTGCATAACTTTTCATGCATAAACCCCAAATTCCTCCAGAGCTGCCTTAAAAAAAATCTGTTTAGTCTCACATGTCTTTAATCATTAAACTTTTATAACATTTAAATATGATAAGAACCAAGAAGCATTTTATCAAGTAAAATAGTAATGGGTAATTAGCTCACTTGGGATAGACAAAAAGCCAGCTTTTAAAGAGGAAAAAATGGACAAGGTTGTCACTTTCTACTGAAAAGGGATAGGCATTTACAAGCAAAATTCCTTATGGAATACAGTGTGGCACTTGAATACATCTGAGTGGAAAAGGGGTAAGAAACAACAACAGTAAGGCTGTAAGGAATATCCAGACAGCTTCTTTTAGCCAGGAATACGCAGACTGTCGAACTTCACGAGTCTATCAACTCACCTCCCACAAATGCTTTATAGAGCACATCACACTATCATTAATTTCACAGATTGGATTAAAATAATATACACAGACTATGACATATGAGAATGCATAGCCTAGGTGTTTCTAAAGCACCTCTCCATAATTTAGTAATACCCTCTAACATTAAAAGTACTCAGATATCACCTCATTTTTGCTACAGAGAAGGATATTTACTCCTTGACAGTGTAGCAGCAACTTCAAAAATAAGACAAAACAAATAAACCCAAGCATTCCCCCCACATCATATCTCTCTAGAGTTAATGCTATCTGGATGACACAGACACCAACAAGGAAAGAACCCCAATTACAATATTCAATTAGTTCTCAGGTATTTCTATAACCCCAGGTGCTACACAAAAGTATTTTAAAGTTCAGGTAACACAGCCAGCAGAGAAAAGCACTACCTTGAAACAAACTGTCCTCAAACTCTACACACTCTGAAACATGACGTGGTTTAGTCACTGCTACACATAAAACTGTGGAAATTACGTGGGCAGAATGCAGCAGTTGTACGTTAGAAACAAATAACTAATAGTAGCTAATGTTAGAATAAATAAATAGCAAACAACAGGAAACCTTTATTTTCTGGGAAAAAAACCAAACGAAACTACTCACAGATGACCCAACCCAGTTACCTTATGTAACACTGGAAACTAGAATTCATAAACTTCATGAAAATAAGAAGAACCCTATTCAATTATTGTTCTCAGAACTGCCCCTTTTCCAGAAAAAAGCATATTATTTGTGAATCCAAGCTCTAGCTACTGTAAGAGCTTACCTGATTATCTCACTACAACTTTAACACTCTCTATTTCTCAAACACCTCCTCCCTTTTCTCTTTATGGGCTGAGCATTGAAGATGGTTAAGCTTGATCAGTCTTCACTTCCATTTAACGTTAGAGTTCCACCTGAAGAAAAACTTTTGTGCTTGATGACCTGTTAATTTTTTTCTAAATGTTCCAGGTGATTTAAAGGAAAGTATCACCTGTCCATTAAAAACCTCCCATCACACCTGTAGGCAAGTGTAGCTCCATTGAGCTACTGAAGCACGCAGCAGAAACAGATTTAAAACCAAAAAATTTGGATAATTGGCCATGTAAACTCGGGAAACATACAGGCAGGTGTTTTCCTCACACAAAATAGATGGTATGAACCTGAGAGAAAAGAATAAAAAGCAGTATAAAAGTTTTGTTGATTGTGGGATCACAGTATTGTTGTGAAGACCATAAATTGTTGAAGAAAAACCTGATAAATTTCTGAGAATAAAAAGTGCTTGACTAGAGGTTTAACAAAAACTCTCAATAAGTTTGCTTGATTTCTTTTCTTTATCAATACAACTCCTTGCAGAAGCATCAACCATATCAAAGACTTTGAAATACTAGCAAGAACACTATCATACAAATATTCAATAGATAAAATAATTTTTAACTCCCCATTAAGTTATTTGAATAGGGTGGGTAAGACTATCCTGCTAAAGGTGTATTTGTTTTGTTAATTTGTTAAAACTTCAGGAGAAAAGTTAAGTTTGTGTTTCTTCAAAGTGTCTTGCAAGATAATATGTATTTTACTTCAAAAAAGATGCTACAAACAACTCAGAAAAGGACAGAAATCGCATGCTAATCTCAGAAAAAGGCTGGAATGTGGCAAGACATCAGGGCAGCAGGAAGCAAAAGTTTTTCCAAAGATTTACTCAACTTTACAGAAACATTATACTTTTGATTTTTTAACTTTGTGCAGGTTCACATGTGTGTGGGGAGTTGTCATTTAAATGCCATGGTCTGTGTTGTTTGCTTGGTTTAATGCTCAGTCTGTAACACACTGTGTTGGCCCAAAATTACTATAATTGTGGCCTGAACAGAACTTCAAGCAAAGATGAAGCAAGGCTATTTACAAGAGCATGTAGTGACAGGAGAAGGGGGAATGGGTTCAAACTGAAAGAGGGAAGGTTTTGATTAGGTATTAGGAAAAAAACACTTCCCTGTGAGGGTGGTGAGGCAATGGTCCAGAGAAGCTGTGGCTGCCCCATCCATGAAAGTGTCCAAGGCCAGTTGGATGGAGCTTGGAGCAACCTGGGATAGTGGAAGCTGTCCCTGCCCATGGCAGGGCATGGCACTGGATGATCTTCAGGGTCTCTCCCAACCCAAACCACTCTGTGTTTCTATGGTAATTACGTATGGTAATTTAGCTGTGGTGAGTACTCTAAACTATTTACTGACATTAGCAAAGTGTGTTAAATGCTCCCGATACCAGCTGTAGTCAAGGGATGCTCGGCTTGCACTTACTGGAAGAGAATAAACTAATACAAGGGCGATTCCTGGGGTTTTTTTTTTTTTCACTCGTCCTCTCTGGAAAGGGATGTCAGGAGGCTGTCAGGAGCCGAATACGAGAGCGATTCCTGGAGGTTTTTTACCCCTCCTCTCTGGAAGGGGGTGGCAGGAGCGGGAACGTCCTGTGGGGAAGGAGGGGCGGGCAGGTGCGATGCGAAGGAATCCCTCATGGCGGAGTCTAGCCCAGCCTCGGCGGGTCTGTCAGTGCCACGGAGGAAGGAATGTCTTCCTCGGGGAAGGAATATCGCCCGCAGGCACGGGACACCATCCCCGGCACATGCTACTCGCCCCCGGCGGCGTCCCGAAGGGATGGCTGGGGCACCGTGAGGGGGCACCGGCAGGGGGCGCGGGGCGGGCGGTGCGGGGGCCGTCGGGAAGGGNAGACGCGCGGGTGAGGCGGCGGTGCCGTCCCGCCCTGCCCTGAGGGGAGAGCGGGGCGCCGGGGGGTGGGGAAGTCCCGCCGGAGCAGCCCTGCCAGGGGCCCCGGCGGGCCGCGGGGGGCCAAACCTGCCCTCGCCCGAGGGGAGGAATTCTCGGTTGAAATAAATGGTGGAGTGCGGATGGTGGGGCTGCCTCGCCCGGGTCTTACCGCGTGTGGTGGCGACGCCGTCGCCCAGCAACGGCAGTGGCGGGCGGGGGACGGCGGGAACGGGGCTGCGCCTTGGTCTGGGGCTGCGCGTCCTGCAGCACCCTGCGGAGAAGTGACTCTGAGCCTCGGGGACAGGGACAGGGAGACTTGACCTGGCCGCAGCTGCCCGCGGGCTCCGCGCAGCATGAGCTGGTGCGGCAGCGGTGAAGAGTGGAGCTCGGCTCCCCTCGTTCAGGGTCCCAGGTGGTGGGGTTTTTCCTCGTTCCTTGTTTTTCCTGGTTTCTGCTGTTAGATTTGGTGGCTCAGGAGCTGATTTCTAGTCGTTCTAGCCCGCACCGATGGCTGAAAGCAGCGCCCTGAGCCACACAGTGTGAACTTACTCTTCGACTCTTGGTGTGTGTGGGAGACATGCCTTCGAGCTTTGGGAAGCTGTAAATAAGGGGCAAAACCTGGAATAAATCTGTTTAGGTTGGCTTTTTATGCAAAAGTATGATTTACCAGAACAGGCACATGTTGGAAGTGTTTTCTGTGATTCACAGGCTGTAGGAAGATTTGGCAAAATATTAAACTGCTACAGGATTCTCATTTAAACAGGAGGCTTCTGGGTGAATAGGTAGTGTGCCGTGTGTGTTAGGATCCATAAGATCCCTTAACTATAGAGAACAAAGTAAGACTTTATTTATTTGTAATTCCAAAATGGCAACAAATTCTATGAAGTTTCACTCAGTGAAACTTTCCAGGTGCTGTTTCCCTCACCTCTTAAGTTGTGAGGTCAAACTGTCAGTAATATGTGTAAACAACTGAAAATATCTATTGTTGACTGGAAGAATTTTTTATGAATAATATTTAATTAATAATAAATATGTTTGATGTTAATAATATTGGGTTTATGTACTTGATATTGTGCTTTACATTAATCTCCAGTTATCTGCAGGCAGAATGAGGCAATGGAAGGCAGGTGGTGCCTTTTTGTACCTTGGAAAGGTTTTAAATGCTGGTGTCTAAATCCTGTTCTTGTTTTGTGCAAACTTTATGAAGTGCAAGTCGTACAATGCAAACAATGCATAAAACATGGAAGCAGTTGCTGCTGTAGGTGTTTTGATTTAGTTATAATGCACAGCTATTAAGTACAGGCTTTCCTACTGTTTTGTTATGAAAATGATATCATAGGAAGGAAAATATTCATTATGAATATTTTTATTTATGAAGTGGAAATTTTCAATGTCTATAAACAAGGCAAATTAGGTCAAGGCCTAGTTACACTTGTAAGTAAACAGCTGTTCTGACTGGGAACACCAGTTGATAGGACTACAGTCCTAATACCTGCCCCCAGTTTTTTGGAAAGCACAGAGAAGAAAGTTTGAAAAATGGGCTTGTAGAGAGGAAGGGGGGGGAAAAAAAAACCCCTTGTAGGTGACTACAAGCTCTGTGTGTAGTTGCATAGAGATAATTAAAGAGAGGGAAATTTCTTTAAGAGAGGGAATAAAGGTAATAATTCAAAATAAAGAGCTATATAATAAGCTGTCATTTTAAAATCAAGTGGTGAATCTGGCCTTTGAGTGTCTCCTAATCTTGTTCCAGCCAGAATGGGTCAGGTATAAACATCCCTTGCCTATGAAGTTGTCCATCTGTGAAGGAGGAAAATACCCAGCTTAAATAATGGCACAGTTAATTCCTTGAGCCTTAGGGTCTGAACCCTGGCAAGCATCATGAGCTGTACAGACCTTTTGGGGTGTCTCCCCCATTTGCTGCTGGTGTTTCTGTAGAAACCCTTGATGCATTAAGCACCATTCTTACCTCCTGCCTCAGTCATTTTTCTCTCCTGGTTTCAGCTGGTAATGCAAAATAAGGTGCTTTTTTTCCATTTCCCCCTTTCTAAAGCAAGGGGTTTATATAATAATACACTGAATTTATTACATCGACTCTGTTTAACAGACCAATATACCTTTGCAAACAATTATAATGCCCTTCCTGAATCAGTAGAAACCTAACAAAAACATTTAATTAAAAGAAGTTGAATTGTCCTCTTTGGTGTTAGGAGGAAACTCTTGGGAATATCCTTAAATTGAAAATGAAATGTCCAAAACTTCTGCTGTCTGTAGGGTTGTCCTTGGTGAGTTTCAAACCTTTTCATTTCCCACAAATTAGTTATGATGGGCTAGAGCAATGCAAAGTAATTGTGTTAAGATGGCAGCAACTTGGATCGTTTCTTACATCCATAAATGCTTTTTCTTTAGAAGTAGTTGTGACTTCTAAGTGAGGTCAAGTCATCTGAAAATGATAAGCAAGTTTTTTTTTTTTCTCCTTTCTGTTAACATTGGGTAAAAGAGCAGAAATGGATTTGCAAAGTGTAAGCTAAAGGGTGTTTTCCAATAAGATTTTTTTCTTTCATGTACTCATTTCTTTATTTTCTCCCAGTACTTCCAGGCAGCAAAACCAGCCTCAAGGGCACTATGGACTTACCTCTCCAATTAGCTTGGCTCCTCCCAGTGATAAAGACCATGTTCATACTCAGAAGCTGATTGAAGCAATGAAGCCATTTGGGGTGTTTGAGGATCAGGACGAACTCTATCACAGGTATAGCAAGACTAAAATTTGTTAACCTCTTGGGTGTTAACAAATTGTTTGTTTGGTTTTTTTTAAAGCAAACTTAGCATGAGTTTTCTTTACAGGACAACTGTTCTTGGTAAACTGAATAACTTTGTCAGAGAATGGATTTCAGAACTTGCTGAGAGCAAGGTAAGAATTTTTTTTTGTTTTTATTAAAACAACTGAAGCCTTTTGATTTAAAGGCTATGCTACTGGGATCTATTCTGAAGTTCAACTTTTAACTTCTTAAATACCAAGTAGAGCTGTAGTAACTGCCACTGAAATAAGTTATAAAAGATACTTCAAGATCTCAGAGTCTTTGGGGAACTGAATAAATTCCTGCATTGGCTCAATCAGTTGACTCGTAGCTGTTAACAAAGCCAAAACAAGGCATTGTGGATGAGAAAGATGGTAAAATTGGCATTAATCTTACCCCAAACAGCCTACAGCACTCAGTCTAGTTTGAAACTATTACTCTATACTTGCCTTTTGAATGGCTCTTAGGTTGTGTTAATTTATGTGCCTCTGCTGCAGGGAAGGCTAATAATAGGTCTTTGTACAAATTAATAAAAATACTGCTATATCACCTATAATCTTTTTTTGGAGTTGCAAGCTCAACTTATTTCAGGAAAACAGTATCAAGTTGGTAAACTAAAATGTATGGGAGTGAGAAGACATTGCTTATGCAGGCTGTTACAATTTTCCTAAATAACTTATATGCAAATTAAACTCTCTCTTCTACCCACAGAATCTTCCCCCTTCAATAACAGAACAAGTTGGTGGCAAAATATTTACATTTGGTTCCTACAGACTTGGAGTACACACCAAAGGTAGTACTTTCTGTGCCTGGTCATAGTTCTGATGCTGGAAAGTGACTTTCAACAATGACAGGAGAAATGGAATCTCTTTGCAGGTTCTGACATAGATGCCCTCTGTGTTGCTCCCAGTCATGTGGAAAGATCGGATTTTTTTCAGTCGTTCTTTGAAAAACTGAAGAATCAAGAGGAAGTAAAAAACCTAAGAGTGAGTAAACTCCCTACCAGATAGGTTGTGTAAACTTTACATTAAGAATATTCGTGTTAAAGGCTTGCATTGGTAGTGAATGTCTTAAAGCCAAAATTAAGTCATTTCTGAGAACTTTCTAAAATACTGGTTTATGCAGCGTGAAAATGTTGATGTCCAGCTCTTGGTGCCTTTCCCCAGTGATTGTACCTCACATAAGAGTTTTTGTGGTCCCTCTCCCTGCCCTGTGCTTGGGAATGAGCCAGCTCTATCAAAAAAGCAAGGTTGTCCCTGGAAGCTGGGCTGTCATCTTGGATGTAGTAAAGGGCTTACAACCACTGATACTGGTGGTTTATTGAGCACTGTTTGTTACAATACATGATCAGCTTCTGAATCTCGTGCCTAAATAAGATCTTTTAATACAATCTGGTATTGGTACCATAACAGTGCTATCCTGCTTGAGAGTTTTTAGCATTTTTTGTGTTTTGAAGGAACTCAGTCTTTATACTGAGTAGTTTAGTGTAAATTCTGTATTTTATCACAGTATAGGAAAAACTTTAAAGTAGCAAAAGGATATCTTATTACAGATATCCTCTCCTTCACAGGCCATTGAGGATGCATATGTACCAGTTATCAAATTTGAGTTTGATGGCATTGAGGTAAGAGTTTTAAATTTTGGTGGTTTTTTTTTTTCCCCTCTTAAGTGAGATTTTTTTTTTCTTGCTTTGGAATAGGATAACTTTTTCAGGGACTTATGACCATGCTGTTTTATGAGGTTGTTGGTACATTGCAGCATATTTAGGAAACTGTAATTAAACAGCCTGACCACAACCTATCCCAGAAGAAGTAAAATGGGTTCTTATAGGAAAATGAGCCCCTAGCTAGTCTGGCAAGCGTGGGAACATGAGAGACATCTTTTTTTAAACCTGTGCTGCAGACCAGGGTAGCCTGCTTGGATAGCATTTATCTCCCAAGCATGTGCAGAGTGGGAGTAGAGGCCGTGTCCTTGCTGGCTGCCCTGAGCTCTGACAAGAGCTCCCTTTCTGCAGGGGGTGTTTATGTCGTTGTTCACTGCACGAATCGCCTGATGTTTTGTTGCAAATCAAAAACGAAGTGCTTGTGAGACAACATGGAAAATAAAATGTAAAAGTACTCATTTGACTCCTGCCTCAGTTTGTCAGCTGCAGGAATCCTTCTATCTGGAATGCATTTCAGGCAGTGAATAAATACCTAGTTGCTGTAATACTAAGCAGGTTGCTGCTTGGTATTACTATCATGAAGAAGCTAATTCAATTACCTCCTTGTGGCCTTTATCTGGTACAGACATTCACAGAATAATTTGTTTGCCTCAGACTATACTAAAAACCAAATGCTTAAGGCCTTACAGCATGAAGAAAATGCTTTCCCATTTGCTGAAGTATAGCTGAGGTGTTTTGAATTTATGTCTTAATTTTATGGTTAATTTAAAATTTCCTTTTAATAGGAATTCTAAGTTTAGAGTAACCTTTCCAACTTTCAAAAAAAAACCAAAACAAACCCTTCCTTTCCCTAGCTTAAAAAAAAGATGGTTTTGTACATAAATAGGGAACTTATAGCAATTTTCTTGTTTTCTGGCAAATACATGCTTTTCTATAGTGACATAATTTTAAATACAAATGTTAACCACTCTTTTTAGAGATGAATGCCTAAGTGTCCCTCTCTAGTGTCCTGTTTGCAAACAGTGCTGCATTGTAAGTCATGCTTGAAACTTTTTTCTCTTGAAGATTGATCTTGTGTTTGCAAAGCTGTCTTTGCCAACAGTTTCCGATGATCTTGATCTCAGGGATGACTCGTGCCTCAAAAGCCTGGATATAAGATGCATACGGAGCTTAAATGGTGAGCATGTTCTGCACCCCTTGAAAAAGACACTGAAATTAGCATAGAATGCACATTATACTACCCACACTTCTGTACAAGATGCAGAAATTGATCTGCTGTGTACTTCAGTTCTGAGGAGGTGACCTGTGGGCTTAAATTTAGGTATTTGAAGGAGTTGTGTGTTTATATAGACTTGTGTTTCAAGTTTGTTTGATTGGTTTGTGAGCAGTGCCCCAGTTTGCCCCAGAAACTCCAGTGACTAAGTAGGGCACTTGCTAAGAGCATATGAATGATAAAGAAGGTAGTTCATAAAAAAAAAAAAGTAATTAAAATACCTGAAGTCTGACTTGCTCACTGTTTAACACCAGTTGGTTTAATGGTTCCTGGCTGTCAAAAGAACCCTAGCTTTTGGAATCACAGAATATTTAGGGTTGGAAGGGACCTCTGGAAATCATCCAGTCCAACACCCCAGATAAGGCAGGGTCACCTGGGGCAGCTGTCCCAGGAATGTGTCCAGGTGGGTTTTGAATCCCTCCAGACAGGGAAATTTCACCACCTCCCATGGCAACCTGTTCCAGTGCTCTGCCACCCTTCAATGTAAAGTTGTTCTTCATGCTGAGGTAAAAATTCTTGTGTTTTAGTTTATGGCCAAAACATCCTGTCGAGGGGCTTTATTTAAGAGTTGTTATTTGTAGTCTAAACTATGAAAAAGCTGTTGAGGGCACCAATTACCTAAAGTGATGCTGAATGTTATGTGTAATCTATAACTTTTAAGGTAATACAAAGCAGGTAATCCAGACTTGTTTTCCTAGACTTGAACCATAAACTGTTGATCCTATATAGGAACATCTGACTTGCACCTGTTACTAGAAACCTCTGTCCTTCACCTTTTGTCTCGCAGGCAGCAGGGTTACAGATGAAATTCTGCGCCTGGTGCCCAATTTGGAGAACTTCCGGCTCACGCTCCGTGCAGTTAAACTGTGGGCAAAACGTGAGTGATGTGATGCTTTGTGGTCTTTAAACTTTTCAGAGGCACCTCATGCTTACTGTTGGATGTACTTCAGCTTTGGATTGCTATTTCAAGGACAGTTGTTGTATTAAAGCCTTTTTTAGTTGAGGTTCTTGGTCTGTCCATGTGGTAAATTCCATGTTTTTTAGTGGAGGTGGAGTCGGGAGAAGAGGGAAGCACTCATGAGACAGTGCTGCAGTGCTTATCAGAAACCTGACTACAATGATAAAAATTCCCAGTTAACTGTAAAAGGAATAAGAAAATACCATTTGCCCATGTGGCTAGAGCAAGTACTAGAAGAATGGCAGAACTTTCCTCTTAAGGGGAATTGGAGTGAAGCAGTAGGTGTAGCAGCACAAGCAAGTTCCACTGTAGCAGTATTTTGGGAAGTGGTGTTGTACTGATTCTTTTTCTCATCACTGTAAGGACCAGCAATTTTGGCCTCACTGCACTGCAAAAATAAACTACACTGAGGCTGTAATATATTAAGTGTTCTATAGATTGTGTAGCTGGTGCTGTAAGTTTGAAAGACTACAGACTAACTACATGGTATCCATTCTAGGACGTGGTGTTTACTCCAACATACTGGGATTTCTTGGTGGAGTTTCCTGGGCAATGCTGGTAGCAAGAATATGTCAGCTCTACCCAAATGCTTTGGCCTCTACTCTTGTTAACAAGTTCTTCTTGATTTTTTCAAAATGGTAAGAGGTATTTGTTTTAATTTTCATCAAGAAGTAACAATTGTAGAGGTAGTTATTTATATAAAGATGTACAGTGACAACATCCTGTGCAGAGCTTAAAACGGGCACTTAATTACTGACTTTTCTTCTATAGGGATTGGCCAAAGCCCGTGTTGCTGAAAAGACTTGAAGAGAGCTTTCTTAACTTACCAGTCTGGGACCCTAGGGTAGGCAGCCATTGCAGTCAGAAGCCTTAAAACTTCCTTCTGCTCTAAACTGGTGCTAAACAAAACTGTTGTAACCTCGTAGGTGAACCCATCAGACCGGTACCACGTGATGCCCATCATCACCCCAGCCTATCCACAGCAGAACTCCACCTACAACGTGTCTCTGTCAACCCGAGCAGTCATGGTAGAGGAGTTCCAGCGTGGTAAAGTGCATTCAGTGCTTTTTCACTGATTCAGCAGTATAATTCTTGCTCTGCAAAACCATGTTATCTGAATTAGTTTTGTTCAGTGAGGTGTTCTAGGTATAAGGTTTCTCTGGGAAATATGCCTGCTGCAGGCAAAAAGGGACCAGTTTTACAATAAACTGTTGTACATCTGCATTGTGTCAAGAGAATTCTTGCTTTTTTTTTTCTGTCAGTTACTGTCAATCTTGTTAAGTTTATGCCTTGGTAATCTTAAAAGAGTAATAAGATTTCCAACCATATTTGTAGGTCTTGAAATTACAGATGCAATTCTCAAAGGAAAATCAGACTGGTTGAAGCTCTTTGAACCACTGAACTTCTTTCAGAAGTACAAGTATGTATGAAATTTGTTGTCTGAACTTGAAATTATTTACTTAGTGGTTATCATAATGAGTTTTAATTTGGGGCCTAAATAGAAGATTGTATTGATGTGTTACAGCTGGGGGCTTTTTAAAGAAACTGGAAGTAGTCATATAAATTTTGGTAAGTATAAGCATAGGGAAGATAGGAAAAACTGTCTTATGCCACTCATACCATTTTTCCTACCAAAAAAAAAAATCATCTGATATTTAGATTGTAGAATAAAGTCTTGAGCTACTATATTCATTTTCCTTTCTTCTTCTAGACATTACATTGT
The DNA here is from genome assembly GCA_013397795.1 of Orthonyx spaldingii. Lineage (NCBI taxonomy): Eukaryota > Metazoa > Chordata > Aves > Passeriformes > Orthonychidae > Orthonyx > Orthonyx spaldingii. Next base: position 989,390 of record VZTJ01005838.1, read on the forward strand.
GCTGACTGCCAGTGCCTTTACAGAAGAGCATCACTTAAACTGGTAAGTCCTGCTTTAAATGTGGGTCCAGTGCAAAACTGAAATTCAATTCAATGTTGCAGCATATTTTTGTTAATTGTATTAACAAATAGACTTTAACTATGCAATTAGGCATGGAATACACCCCCTTCCCTCCCTGCTTTGAAGACCACCGTTCTGGAGCCTTAGACTTGTTTTCATAAAGAATCTTACTGTAATATTTGAGGACTAGATTGCACTGGTGTGTAGTCAGCCTATTCCAGACCTGCTTTTCTTCACTGAAAGGAGATATGCCAATAACGACTTTTTTAAACTATGTGAATGTGCTGACTCACTGTGACTTTTTAGGTAAGGGGAAATGGTGAGGAATTAAGGCACTATAATGTGTGTTTATTGACTTTGCAGTGGTTTTCTTTGCTATGAAATGAGTACTTGGCTTGCTTTGCTCACATAAACAAACTCCCTGTAACAGACCCCCATTCTGAGGGCACCTTAGTTTTACTTCAAAGTTTGGCTTGTAAGTCAAATTATTCTTGTGCCATCTCTAAAAATTATTTTAATAAATAGGTAATACCTTTTATCTAAAATTTCTAGTATATTCCCTTAAAAATCTCATCAGCTGCAGCTTGGTATCAGTCACAGTAGTATACAACAAGGTGTATGGGCAGAGGGCCAAATAATTTTTAATGTGAAATGTTCTTGAGTGAACCAAGCTTATTGTACCTCATAATAGAGACAAGGGAAATCCTGGCTCTGATAAGAGCTGATGATTTTGTAGTGACAGAAATAGAGGCAAATTTTCCAGTTTTCCGTCTGGGGAAAATGATGAAGCAGAAGATAAACTTGCTTCAGTTTATTATAAAAAAAAGTTTAGTTCACCAATTCTTGAGTGGATTTGGGAATAGATATCACATCTCTGTTTTTCATCAACATAAGATGTTTTTGAAAAACATACAGATTTCTGACTGCTTTCAGGGTTAGCAGGATTTAAGGTAGAAGGATAAAATGCCAGTATTTTATTGAAATTAAAGCCCTCGTGGTCGTGATTCATTTCATAGGGAAGTTTCTGATGGGACTGTTGACTAGATCATTTGTTTATTAAAATAACTCTCTTTTTCCATTTTCACTGATCAGTCTGCAGGAAAAATTGCATCTTTACTTGGTGTGCTTGAGCCTTTTCAAAACCACTCTTCTTGATCCTTGTGGCAAAAAGAGTTTTGCTGCACCCCAGAGGTGCTGGGATCTGCACCTTGTTATTTTCATCATAGCTTATAGGTGGAAGTGTTGTATCTGAACTGTTGAGAGTACATGTAAAACTGACTTATCTCTGTCTTTCAAAAGCACAAGTGTCACTGGAAACATCTCAAATTACAGTGTGTGATATAAAGATCTAGTGTCTGCTCAGTTCTATGAAACTTGGTACTTATTGATTGGTTAACACTATCACAAAAAGACATCTAACAGTTAAAAATGAACAAATAAGTATCTGTTGTTCTTATTAGGATTGGCCTTGTCGAGTCTAAAATCCGTGTGCTGGTTGGAAACTTGGAAAGGAATGAATTTATAACTATTGCACACGTACAGCCACAGTCTTTCCCTGGCAATGGAGATCTCTATAAACAGTGAGTTTTGTTACTTTTCTGAAGTTTTGTTTGGCCAACGTGTATCTTCATTCCCCTCAGCTCATTTGTGAGAGATGCTCAGTATGTCTTTGGCAGAGTCCTGAGGACGTAACATCTTTTTAAAGAAGGGAGAAGTGCTCTGAGAACTTAAGTCTGGACTGGCTCTAATCTTTAACTGCTGCATACAACTAAAATGTGGCAGAATCCAAATAACTGCTTATCTGTGCCTGACTCAGGTTTGTGAATCTGTCTTTTTTAGGAGTGGATATGTATCAATGTGGTTTCTTGGGCTTGTATTTAAGAAAGCGGAAAGTGCAGTAAAGACTAACATTGATCTGACACATGGCATACAGTCGTTCACAGATACAGGTAAGGCTCTACTTTTGCTCTAGACTTGTAGGGTTTAGTACTTTTAATTCCAGTGGAAGTTGCTTCCCAAAGTAAATTGTGCTTCCTGCTGTTATTAGATATTCCTGTAGATTGCAACATATAAAAGATTAGCTTGAAAAACAGATTGTGTTGACACTTTGTCAAAGTAAGGCCATCTTGAAACAAAAGTGTGTGTTGCAGTCATACACCATGTACCATATGTGAGATTACAGTTCTCACAAAACTGCCTTTCCTGTAGGGGACAGTCAGCTGTGAAGCCCAGAGAGGCCCGTATGTTGTGGGTTTGTCAAACACTAGTCAGCTGCTGAACTCTGAAAGTGGGGATTGACTGTGTCAGGCTCTAAAAGGAGTTGTTAATGCTTGTTAGTGGTATTTTTCCAAGACAGTTTGTGTATAATATGATCCCAGAACTGTGAAAGCCACTGGGTGGTTACATCATAATTACATCATAATTACATGCAGTCTAACTGAAAAATTTTCATGTCCATATTCTCTTACTACTTTTGGTAGATGTAGAAATAAATTAATATTGCAAGTGTTAGATAATGCTAGAATAATAAGGAAACCAGGCTGTTCTTCTGAAGTGACAAGTGTGTTTGAACAAGGAGTTCTAAACAGTGAAATCCTCTAAATGTTTATTGGAGCTTATCCATAGTACCAGCATGAACTGTGTGTTGTCTTGCTCAGAGAATGAGTAAATGCAGTAAAACCCAACCTTGTTCTTAGCTCATGCTTGGGATATGGGAAAAGCACGGAAAAATGCATCAAAACTCTCATCTGAATTACAAGCCAGGTGGGCTAATTTCCTCAGACTTGCACTGTTCTCTGTGCTTGCACATTACATCCAGTGGCAATACATTTCAATGGCAAATATAAGTTATGTTAATATGTATTATGTTAATGAAGTTTATGTGCTGCTAAGAGGCCAGAGCTAATGGTAAATCCTTTATGCACAAACATTGTTAATATAGCTGTGTGCTCTTAGTTTAGTGAAGCACAGCCTATGGTATGTGTTGGATAGAGGACTTGGATCCAGAGAGAATTGAACAGAAACGGTATTCCTTGAGAGGTGGGAAATCCTTTGGCATATATGGGGATGATCAGTAGTTCTCTGCTAGAGAGCTGTTTGTGCCTTGACTTTGAGAGAATAATTTTAGAGGGCCAAGATTAATTTCAAGTTGATGAGCCCAGGAATAGAAGGCTCTGTTTGGAGGACTTTTATTCAGTGAACTTTATTTCCCTTTTATATACAAACTACTGAATTTCCTTTGAAGGGACTGTCCATAGTGGTGTGTATGTTCATGTCTGTGCTTTCACTTCTAGTCTCCTGCAGAAAGCCTTTTAGTTGCATGTCCTTGCTTTGATTCCCATTCTGTATGTTAGTAAGCTGACTTTCTAGTTACACTCACAATAGACCAGTTAGATAAGCTTATCTAAATGTGACTTAATTCTGTAATAACTGTTGTGCTGCTATAGCATTTTTGAGTTGCATAAAAGGCTGTTTGCAGGCAGTTGAGAAAATCCTGTTTAAAATGTAGTGAGTCTGTAAAGTTCTTAAAATGTCCTTAAAATTCCCGTCTTGCTTCCTCGGACAGACAGAATTTATAAACACATATGTGAACTCAAATAGCTGTTTTGTCTGGTCTTGAGTGGGTGTGAAATGGGCATCAGAGGTCACATTCATCCTCTTGTGATTATTGGGAGTGCTTGGGCAGCTTTTGGTGTTCACTTAGGTTGCGAACTCTTCATTTGGGCTGGGCAGACATGTTTCTAAAGAAACCATATGTAACTTTGACAAGTGCCTAATGCAAACATCCCCACTTAGCTACAACGCCATGTTTGATGTCAGTTTACAGGCAGGCCAGTGCCCTCAACATCCTAAAGGAAGGCATGAAGATTGAGGCAACTTACGTCAAGAGAAAGCAACTCCATTATTTTTTACCAGCAGAAACCTTACAGAAAAGAAAGAAGGTATAATAAAAATTCAGCTCTTCTGGTAATTTTCAATAAAGTCTTTATTAATGACTTGAAGACTTTATTTTTGAACTGTCGTTTCAGCAAAGGGTATCAGATATTACTCAAAATAATAGTGGACTTCAGTGCAAAAGGTCTTCTTTAAGTGAAAACTGTTCGGATAGTTCCAAAGACAGAGATTCCAGAACACTCTCTAATTCCTCTTCATTAAATAAGATATCTAAGTTGGACATCTCTACAGCAGAGACAGAAAGGTTAGTGCCATAACCTCGGAACTATGGAGAAGCTGATTTTAACTGACTCACAATGTAAATGAGGTCTAGGATTTCTTGTTTGATTCTATGTGGATCATAAGCATGTGGAGGGCTCCAAGAACTTCAGGAACAAAGCTGAAATCTCCATTGGGCACATAGTAGGAGACCAGGTTAAAGGAATCCTTGAAAAAAAAAATGTACATGAACACATAGGAATGAAGAAGAACTTGACACCAGGGAAATTACTTCGTTTTGAGTGTAAATCTTTGTAGGTTAGTGTGTAACTTGAAGCTGGAGTATTCTATGTGCAAGTAACTGTTCTAACAAAATAATGAACTACTGATCTTGGTCACAGCAACACTAGAACTGCTGCTGAGTTAGTGGAGTAGTATGAGAACTCAGGCAGTACAAGTGTCTGTCACTTCCTGGGAAGTCTGTTTATCCCTAAGATACTCCCTAAGCACAGGAAGAACACGTAATCTTGAGAGTAATTGCCCAGTCTTACCAAATGTGTGATACCAGCTCTGTTCAGACTGTTTGATGCTGTAGGAGTCACATAAAAAAAAAATCATGTACACATCTGGATAGAGCAAATACAATGGTTCAAAGTAGCACAATGTGCTGTGCTGGGTACACTGATCTGGGAAAGTATATCGGGACATAAAAACTCAGTAAAGAAAATGCTTGAGTGGTCTGAAGGTCAGCAAATTGATGATCTTGTGCTACATTGTCTGGGAGTTTGTGGTGTTCAGTAGAGCTGTGACAAAGAGCTAAGGTCAATGTTTGTCTTGCATGCACTTTCTGGAAATGAGATGTACAGTATTTTACAAACTAGCATTTTATAACTCTAGTGTTTGACTTTTATAGAAATGTTGAATGTCAGAGTTGTAGTGGTGCCAACAGCGTAGCTGAGCCATCAACGTCTAAGGGACTTTGCATTCCTGTGACTGATCCAAGTACGTATTTGAAGTGGTAGGTGGAATGTAGTTTTTAATTTCGTGGCCAAACTCTAAAAGCCGGGTCTCTCCTACAGAAACGGAGGCTACAGTTGCACTAAGAACATTGGGACCTCCAGTTAGTTGCACCATTCCAGGATATAACACGGTTTGTCAACTCAGAACATGTTTTGTGCAAGGACAGCATAAATTAAGTGGGACTCTAATCACGGATCCTAAGAGTGCTTCACCTAAACAACGTTATTCACCAACCTCTAAAGTATCTCATCCACTTACATCGGAAGAATGCCCCCAAAAAGCCATAGATGGAGAAAAGGCAAGAAGCGGGGGCTAGGCCGTGGAGGGTTTGAAGTAGTACTAATTACTGATGTATAACAAATGAAATAACTGTAAATAAATGCTTTTATACAGCCCCAAAGGATTTGGGAATCTAAATTTAAGCATATCTAGTTGTACTAGGATATAGACGTGAGAAATTGTCTTGAATATATTGTATTAAGTATTAAACAACATTTCTCAGAATCTGGCACTTAGTGACTGCTTCTCATCTGATGCCAAGGTCTCTAGATACTGCTGTACTTATGTCACTGCAATGACCAATTGCTGAATGAACTGTCTCCTCTGGAAGCAGTTCTTCATTCAGAAAAAAATTCTCTCCAAATTAAGAAGATATGAATCTTATAACTGTAAAAGTACGAGCTAATCTGTTTCTGGCAGATGCTTTTTGAATGCCTGTTGATAGTTTTGCTGCTTTAGAAATCAGCAGTCTACTCAATAGGTCATTACTTTTGAAATGGTAGTGTAGAGTTCCTTGTTAAATCTTGGTTTTGTGGAACTTTTAGATTAATATTTCATTTGTTTTATTGCTATATGTAAATATCCTTAAATAGCTGTTATTGGAGCTTGACCTCAGATTTGATGCACAAGTAAAGAACAACTAGAAAAAGAACCCTTAGTTCTGACACTTGTAAAGAACCATCTTGTTGAACTGTTATCTAGTATTGAATATTGCAAGTACAGATTTCAAGATTTGGGTAAACTTTTTCAGAGGCTTGAAATTCCTGTGTGGTAATGGTGGACTTGTATAAATATTCTTTTAAGAATGGCCCCAAATACATTTAATGTGTTGACTGGAAGCTATACCCAGATAAGAAGATAATTTTAGCACAGCAATTATTTTGAGTCTGTGTGTTTTGTTCCTCCAGCTAAACGTCTGGGACTCCGATTTCACAGAAAGCAGATACCCGCAAGATGGGAGGACGAGAGCTACAAAAAATGTAATTTTTTTCAGTGGACTAACTGAAAAGCTGAATAGTTTAGTTCACTTGTTGCCTCACATAAACACTCTGCACGTTTACTGATTAAATCAAAAATACACTTTTTAGTTTAGCTTATTTGGGGAATGAGGACTGAAATATTACATTTGTATGACCTGTCTTTTAAATGTTGCTATTAGATGATTTGGTAGTGTCTAATTCCTTGCCAAGTTTGAAATAATATTGAGTTTTCTTTTAAAAACTATTTGCTTCACTGGTGTAAATTAAAACTGCTATAAAGACTAAAGCCTTTGGCCTCTCAAAGGGAAGGTAAAGAGCTTTTCTATTCCTGTAGCTTGTTACTAAAGCATAAACTCTTGAGGGCACACCCTTAAATCAAGATGAGATCTTGTTGGTGAAGGTTGAAATACCTGAACCACTGTCTGTGTGGTTTTTAGGGCTTCAGGATAGCTAAACCCACCCCCCATGGGGTGGAAGTTGTCAATGCATGTATGATTTTAAGGTGTCATAGCTGCCAGACTGCTGCCTCTCAGTCAGGAACCTGGCAATACTCCCTAACAAATTGCTTCTGGCTTTTTTAGGGTGTCCTTGATGGAAAATCCATGCAGATTCCAGTGATCACATCAAGATCACAGGTATTTATTGTGCTTTTGTATTCATAAGTAAAGCAGAGCTAGCATTTTCATTTTATGTACAAAGATATATGTACCATTAAACCTGGCAGTTTGAAGATTAGTAAGGTTTTGCCTGTTGTGCTTCCAACAAATTAAATAACTTAACAATGACCTTCACAAAAGTGAAGCCAAAGTTTCCAAGTTTTGAACTTGAAACCCCACGTTTCCATGCCCTCAGACACTGTCAGTTTGTGTCCTAGTTTGGTTTTCTCATACTGTTGTCAGTACTTGTATACTGATTTCTGTGATGGGACTTGGAGACTTTGAAGTCTATAGGTGACTTTAACTGCTCTGTGTCACGTAAAATGTTGTGAAATTGAGGGCTATGAGACTGGAAGTGATCCAGACAGTAGAGACTCTGTTTTCCTGATCCAAGGATCTGAGAAAAATCTTCCTTTACTCTGGTGTTGAGCAACTCACAGCTGATTTCCCCTCCATCAGGGATATACTTGTCTCAGTTCATGGAAGGAAAGAATTGTGCAAAGGGGAAAATGTTCTTCCTCTGGATATGGTGGTAATTAAAGAAATGGTGTGGTGAAAAAAAAAATCTTCTCTGAAGATGGGTTTGGGCCATACTGGTTTGGTACATAAAGGACGTTACATTCAGCTAGGAAAGGGTTTATCTGCTGCTACTTCTGAATTAATGAATTTAAAATTATTTCATTAATTAATTAAAAATTCCTTTTTTTCTTTTTTCTGTGGCATCTGTTTGTGTGTTATAGAGGCTTTCCAGTAAAGAACTGCCAGATTCTTCATCTCCTGTTCCAACAAATAGCATTCGTATTATTAAAAGATCCATCAAACTTACCCTTAATGGGTAAGTGGTTGATCTCCAGGTGAAGAGGATAATCACTTGTTACCAGTCCTTATTCTGAATGTGTGTTGTAGTTACTAACAATGGTAGAAGGTTACTGTGGCCATCCTGTCACTGATGAGTTAAAATCATGGTCTTATTTTTATACTGTTGTTAACTGCTTGCTTCCTTTTGAACCACTCTTTGCATGTGCTTGTAACAGTTACCTTTATGAGTTTTTAAAAAATCTAAATTGTCACCAGCTGAAACAACTTTTGAAACAGCTACAAAAACCAATCTGTCCTGTGCCTTGGATTCAGACAGAATGTGTGTCATCAGGGTTAGTTAGTTGCTATAACCACATTCTGTTTTCAAGAGTGTATGAATGTGGTTGTATTAATTTGTGCTTGCCTGATTCATGTGAATATATATTGTTCTTATCTCCAATTATTTTCCCATTTGGCACACACACTCCTGTGCATCTCTCACAATGGTGCTCAGCTTCCTTGGCTTGCAGCTTTCCACTGTCTTGCACAGCCATGCACTACACAGGTATTGCCTCCCATGGAGGCCCATAAATTATTTCAGTATTGAAGGAAATGCAGCAGAGGATGGTACCAAGGTATGGAGATGATAGACATGTCCCATGCTGTGTTATCTGATACTTTTTTTTGTCTCAAGACTGCTCCAGCATGAGACTTGAGAGGTTTTTTGGTGTCACTGGGTGGTAAAGCCAAACTCTGAACACACAGCTGAAGATGCACTGAAACATTGCAACAGCTGAGGCTGTCCTGACACTACTGCCCACCTGCAAGCTGCATGCAGAAAAGATAAATCTGGTTTTAGATAAACCCTGAAAGCTGTTCTAAATGCTTATATGAAAACCTGTAGTAGTCTTGAGTCTGGTTCTATAAACTGATAACACTGTTTACCCAGCTAAGTACATTAGGGTTTTTGGGGGGTGGGGAGAAATTCTGATTATATGGAACAAGTATTATGCTATTTCTCTATTGTAATTTCTTTATCATTTGGTGAGCTTGTAAGTTGTTTTTCCAGAGTATTTTTGTATGTACTGTAAAAAACTATCTTCAAAGTGAAATTTAAAATCTTTAGTCTCCTTTTCTTTTTTTTTTTTTTTTTTTTTTAGTGCAGATGGGATCTGCTT
>VZTJ01005838.1:998526-1015400 GCA_013397795.1 Orthonyx spaldingii
TTTTTTTTTTTAGTACAGATGGGATCTGCTTAAAAAAATCTAAACAACTAAACCAACTCAAAGGGATGGGAGGAAGGCAGTGCTGGATGGGAGGAAGGCAGTGCCAGACAAAAGTGTTCTACAAAATGATAATGTCATAGAATCATTTAGGTTGGAAAAAATCTTTAAGTTAGAGTCCAGCTGTAAACCTAACACTGCCAAGTCCACCACTAAACTGTCATGCTACAGTAAATCTGAGAAGACCAGGAACTTTTCTTTCCTGTTTCTAGGGTTTGTTTTAATGCCCTCTAAATTGTGTGGTTTGCAAACTGCATAATTCAGCTGAAGTCCCAATTTGATATGTGGAAAAAGATACTCCTGAATTATTTTAAAATGAGTTGCTTGGCTTAAAGAGCAAATCTGAGCTCTAAACATCTTAAGTATCCACCTTAATGACAAGACTGAAAGACTGTAAAGACAGAAGAGGTGGTAATCATCTTGTCATGTTTTAACTCTTTAGCATTCCCTCTGCTGCTAGTATCCCAAACCTGTGGAGAAAGCATGACTATATTTATCACAATCTATTTGTTTTTTCCTTATTCTCTGGTTACCAGCTTGCTTCAAGTGGAATTTATCCCTTAGAAATTGACCTTAGTGGGTTTGAGAGATCTTATTCTTTCCTCTACCCTCCCAAAAACCCAAAACTTAGCCTGCAAGGCTTTGATTTAGTCACAGGTTAAGATTAAGAAACAGTACCCATCTTGCTTAAGTAGCTTTTAGCAGAACTACACCTTGGGTTTATAAAACAGTTCCCTCAGTTTTGTGACCTGTTCTAAACCAGTGGTACTCAAATATTGTCCCTTCTGTGTATCAGTTGTAGTAGCTATACAACTTCAGCACCTGTGTAAATACAAATCCATCATGACTTTGAAGGAACTTAAGCTGAAGTAGGTGATAAGATAAACAGCAAAACTAATATGGGAAGTGTTTTGTAGTAGACTACAATCCTGTGGTACTCCTATGCTCTAAAATTCTTCCACTCAAGTATTCCAAGACTGTTTAAGGGCTGATTTTCCCATAGACTCTATGTCAGCACTTATGCAACTATTCTCAAACTGAACTAACCTAGCTAATGGATATACATTCATACAGATCATTATATTTTATTATTTTACTCTTTTATACTATATTATATTTTACTCTTGCTTTGTGGTTATCTTCTAATTGCTCTTTTTAAAATTTCTTTTATTTTCCTCCCCATTCCTAGGGTTTTAAGAAGAGTGTTCAGGGTTTTGAGAAGAACATTCAGGAAGAATTTAGGTTACTAGTTTCTCAGACTTGATCCATTGGTGAATTACATGTCTTATCTTAGTGTATCTTGACATATAAGTTGTCAAGTGTGATGTTAAGTGACGTCAGTGTTCTGGAGTTTCCCTGGATGTTGCAGAAGTTCGATGCTGCCCCAGGACTCTGCAGATTAGAATTCAGCTGTTTGTAAATAAAGTTCAAACTTACTCAACTTCAGTGTTCTCCTCTGTTAAAGTGGTTGAAAGGGAAGTTACTCCTGCATAGGGACTCAGTGAAGGGAGGCTCTTTGATATCAGACTTTCTCCAAACGTTACTCTTTTCTCTCTGCTTTCTTAGCTGGTTGCTGGGTGTCTGGCTTGAGATGAAGGGACTCATGCTCTATCTCTTCCATGAGGAGCTTCTCTGTATTGAAATTGTCTGATTAATAACTTTGAGAAAGAATTAACATCTGTGGCTTTACTCATTAGGTACAAGCAAAGAAGCAGTTAATGTGAAGTCACCTACATTTTGGCTGTAGCAATGGATTTTCCTATAGGAACTAAGAGAGAAAGTAACAAAATACTTACTTTTTACCTTAATGAGGAAAAAGCAAAGAGGAGAAAAGGTATCTTGAAATTAGTTAATCTTGACTGTGGGAGAGAGGGGGGATTTACTAAGCCTGTCTTATGTAATGTGTAGTGATATAAGCTGTTGAGCCTAAAAAGATCAGCAAAAACTCCTGGCTATATTTTTGTAGTTACCTCATCACACTTCTTATAAAGAGTGTGATCCTGTGCATTATTCCAGTAAATGAAGAGCCGTGGTTGTAGGGTGCAGGCGCGGGGCTGATACCCACCCTGGCCTGGAAGCAGCCCGCGCCCTATCCCAGAGGAAACCAAATGGCCGTAGGGGATGAGCAGGACCTCGATGCTATGGAAAAATTCTCTTCCCCTGAAGAACCCAGCCGGCTGCTGCCTTCTCCCTCCCTCCGCCTACTGCGGTGGGTGGCTGTGGGCGCTGCGTGCCCTTTCCCCCGGGGCTCGAAGGGGAGCTGTGGCGTCCCAGGCCGGGGCGGTTTCATGCCCCGACGTCCGCGGCGGGGGCGGGCGGGGTGCGAGGGCTGCGTGTGCTGTGACAGTTCCGCCTGTGGCCGCCTGGGAACGGCAACGGCCACCTCGGAACGTCACTGCTGCCCTGGGCTGCTGCCACCGCGGCCACGGGCTTGGGGGGACACCCACAGCTCCCTGCTTCGTGCCCTGCCTTGCCTTGAGCCCTGCGGGACCAAGCAGAGTGCAGGGGGGTTGTCCAGCCTGGAGCAGCTGTTGAGCACTCCTCGGTGCCTCTATCATATTGGTCAGTATGGATACTCCCATGGATGAGGATTTCTTCAACCATCATCTACCCCGGCCTGCCAAGACCTGAGCATGACCCAAGGGCTCAAGGCTCCAAGCTGTCGGACCTTAGGTGTTTTTATGGGAGGATCTTGGCAAAGCAGTGGCCTAGGGGATTATTTTTCTCTCCTTTGAGAAAATACAGCCTGTTGAACTCTCAGCTGTCTGACCTTCAAGAAATGGATAAGGACTGCTCATCCTTGGGCAGTTCCTCTTTCCTGGAAAGAGACTGTCTGAATCCTTCTGCTGTCTTCTCCCAACCCTGTTTCTTATTCACGTCTCATCTTTTTTCATTTCTTCTGATCCCAGACTCTTGCCTGTTTTCCTTTCTCTCTGATAATTCACATTTCCCTTTCTCACCTGAGTCCATCCTTGTTTTCTCAGAATTTGAACTGGCTATTGCATTATTTGGTGGCGATGAGTGAAAATCCCATGAGTCCTGAAACTAGAGGAGAAATAACCTACCCTGTTTCAGTTTCAGCCTGTGGCAGCCTGGCAATCAGCTGCCTGGGTACCATCCAGCTCACTCTCTGCATGTGTGTGCAAGGAAGAGAAAGGTGAAAATGTTGGCTATTAAAAGCAAGTCTGGCAAGCATGTGCAAAGTCAATCTTTTCAAAGGAAGAGCAAAAATTCCAGTAGTGACACCAGCATAGCCTCCTTGCTAAATTTCATGTCCCTGTTTCTGAAATGCAAAGAAGTTTCTTAAAAGTTTTAAGAATTCTTTGAATATAATTAAAGTATATGTTCCCCATGGTCATTCGTAGAAACAACTGAGTCATATTTGTTCTGTTTTTCCTAAAAAATAATCTCAAGGGGCAGTGTATGTGGTCATGTGAAGAAAAGGTTTTGGCAAACTGGGAGTAACTGAAAATGTGGCCTTAAAATAGGAAGTGTTGACTAGCCATAACCAACAATGTGTGTTGATAATATGATAAAAATAAAACAGAGTTTAGGCTGTAGCAAGTAGGTACTAAAGCTAGAACATGCTAGAATTTCTTTTATCCCTGCAGTTTTCATTCTGCTCTCTTTTTCCAGTGTGGTCACTTGGTCTGAACAGAAAGTTATCACACCTACTCTGAGTGCATGCAAGCAAGGAAGAAAAATGGAGGTGTTGTGAATCACTTGATGTGTAATTCTTGGCTGAACGCCTTCAGCACTGCTGTGGCATGATGTGATTTTGGTAGATTGCTCTTCTCTCTTATTTATTTGATACTGAATTTTCATTTTATTATCTAGAGCCTTAAGCAGAAAGGCATAAACCTGTCATAATGAGCAATCTAACAAAGATTTCTAATAACTAAGTTAAAGAAGTACCAGCTATTTTAAGTTTCTGCATTTTCTGCTCTCTCAAATGAAACAGGCATTAGACTGTCAGGAAATTGAAAGCTGCTGCTGGCTCTGAATTGTATTTCTGAAACTGAAGCCTTTATTTCTTGCAAGACTTGTAACTGGTCTTTACATTCACTTCTGATTTCATCTAGATGGTATAGCATATGTTAATTTTTTCCAATCATTTTGAATGTTTTTACATGACTTTAATTAATATTGTACTTTGTTGCTACATAAGATAACATATTGTGAGAGTCTGTAAAGCAACCCAGTACACCTTTTTTTTTCAAAACATTTACTGATTTGCCAGATCACGAACAACTGGAAAATCAGGGAAAAGAGTATTTTCTGTAGAATGATTTTTTGCAGTAATTTAGTTAAAACCAAATGAGACAAAAATATGCCCCTGGGAATCGTATTTTGAGGAAAATGATGGTGTTGCAAGCAGTGAAGTACTAGCAATGAGAAGGCCAGGGAATCCCCTGTTTCTGTTCCTCTCTTCACCCGCTAAATAAATCCTGCCTTACACCAAATGGTAAGTTGTGCAAGTACAGAGATATTCACTTTGCTGTAATTCAGGGTAAATGTTTGGCACACGCCTGTAAAATTATCAATCAGTTTACTAAATACTATTCCTCTTACAGAAATGAGTAAGCAGCAGCACGTTAATTTTCTCTCCCATTCATACATGTTGTGACTTCAAGTGTGGAAAAATCAGTAAAGGTAATATCTCAATTTTTTCTAGACTCTGGTTGTTTAAAGTTGGTTTGAGTTCATCTTTCAGTAACAAGTAAGCTGAGATGGATTGTCCAACTGTGGAGCTCAAATAGAGGTTTGTATGTTCAAACTCAAATCTTGTGTATGTTCAATCTTAAAGGTCACTCCTGATTTCAGTGGCTGTGATGTCAGTGGGGAAACCCTGCTGCACTTCTGTCTGTCCTCGTGCAAAGGTCTAAAACGTCAAACAAAAGCAAAGCTGTTACTTAGAAAAGTTAAGGCTACAGTAACCACAGGTTCTCAGTGCCTTCTAAGCAAGACCACATTATTTCATCATCACCTTCTTGTATGTGAACTTCGATTTGTTGTCAGTCACTGTTCCTTTAGCTTAGATTGTTTTGGTTTTCAACTACTTATTAAGAAGATGTTTTGTTGACAAACATGGGCTGATCTATTTGCTAGGTAATGGATACCACTGACACCAATGTTTGAGATGATTTCTTATCTGAAATAATTGGACAGAGTGCCCACCAAAGGTTCCTTATTTGTATTAAGTTTTGGAATTAAGTATCATGCATTTTTTTCCAAGGCTTTCCTTCTGCTTTAACAGATGAATCTTAAATGTAGAGATAAACCATTTATGAAGGGTCAGACAGAAACTTTGTGGCTAAGACCAGAAACTAAAGCCAAGTTCCCTGAATGTGTTAGGCTCTTTTTCTTTAGTCAGGTTGTCTATGCCTGCAGTGGGGATTCCCAGTGCATAAGTTACTGTATCTGGCTAAGGGCTCTTGTAAGGGCTCTGGTAAACTATTTCAAGAGACTACAACTGACATCAATTACTGATTTTTAAGCCACTGCTTACATGATAGCCCACTATTCTTTCTTCTTGCTTTTTTATAGGCTTGCAAATTAAACAACTTTTCCTTTCAGACCTTGACTATCTTCTTAAGAACCAAAAAACCAAAATAATAAATTAGTTTCCTGCTTATCTTTGTTTCTCCGTAAAAAAGTCTCACTAAGAATTTTAGCACAACACACAGTGCCACAGGACTGCCAGATGCAAGTTAACACCTTATTAAGTTCTCATAGGTAAGTTCTTATGTCCTACTATTGTGGGGGTAAGTGAGATTGATAAGGAAAATTCCCAATAATTCTCGATAGTAAAACTGTAAAAAAAAATAGGATGATTTATTTTCTAAGGAATGTCTCCAGAAAAGGAATGGATGCTAAGCGTGCATATTTATTAAAAAACATTATTAATGTTACACATGCAAACTGGTATATTGTTATGTCTTTCTGGAACAATTACAGAGTTTACTGCAAGTTTCTGGAATCCATCTCCCTTACAATACTTAAATACTTACATGAATGTTCTGTTTGCAGGGTTGTCCATTTTTATCACTCAAAATTCCGGTCAACTGGAAGCGCTGTCTGAAAGTGAGGTGTGTGATTGGGTTCTTGACTCTTAACTGTACTGTATTGCTGTGAATGTGTTATTGCCTGACCCCAAATTTAATGAACTTATTCCTGGAATCAGAGCTTGTTCAGTGCGGTGAACATGCACAACGAGTATGTCTCCAACACCCAGCAATGTGTTATTGCTTCATGAGTTTCTTAATGCTCCTCAAATAAAGGTGGAAGAAACATTCAGCTGAGGGAAGTTGACATACACCTTCCCTCTTCCAGCTTTAGGAATGTGAATTTTCTGAAATTTCCCAAATAATGCTGTTGAGCAGTATCTGCTTGAGCGTGTTATGAGCCAAGATGGAGCTGCTCTTGTAAAGGGAACCACAGAGAATTGTGGCTCCCTTCCATCTTACTGAGCCAGGACAGAAGTTTATGAAGATACCAAACATCTGTTCATAAAGGAGTGCTGTGCACATGGCATTGGGAAGCTCTGGGCTGGAAGACAGCCAGTAACTTTTGCAAAAGTTGAAAGAATGGTGAGTTAGAGGCTTGTGAAGGGAAGGATATTGCAAAAGAGAAGGGACAGTGTTGCTAGAGCATAGAATGGCTGTTAAGAAGAGGGAAAAAATCTCTTTAGTAGCATAAAATTAAGCAGTAGCTACTTTGCTATGTATTGCTTTTATAAACCACAATCAATCGGGTTTTTATCATTTTAGGAGGTTCTTGCTGCCACCTTCATACCCGGCACGCTTGAGTCCATCTCTTCTTTCCTGGCTGGAGAGTTCTGCTTCATCAGCTGCACTGAATGGACTGCCTGTATGTAGGTAAGGAGCCAAACACTGTTAAAAGGAGCAGAAAGAACACCATGTTTATTTACCCCTAGTTTTTGTTATTTCAAATTAATTACAGGGATGTTTATGAGGCAGGGTTGTTGACCACACAAATATAGGCTGTTCATAATACATACAGTCTGGGAGAAACTGTAATTGCTATGCTATATGTAATTTATTCTGTGGTTCCATTCAGCTATATATTTAATTTTATTTTTCCATTCTTCTTCTAGGGGCACTAGTAAACATTCTTCCAAGTAGGGATGGTAATGATGAGACAGTAATTGTCTGAGTAAATTATCCAAGTGGCCGCCATTCTTTTTTTTCACTTCCTACATTTCTGGTGTCCTCTGGCATCAGAACAGAGGTATATACTAGTCCTAGGCTATGTAAATTAAAAGTTCTGTCTATATTACAATTAAAAACATGTCAGGTCACATGGTTTACACTTGACCAGTTACAGCAGTGCTGTTTTGCAAATAAGGTTTTAACTGTGTTGCAAGTGTGAAGTCCTGAACTGACCAAGTCTGTAATAACTGGGTCACCTGCCAGAGTTTTTTGTGATGTAGGTCATGGGAATATTTGCAGAAACAAAAGTGCTATAATTGCATAGCTGTACCAGTATTTATGTTGACATTGAAACTTAAAGATGCATATTCAGGAGGCAGAAACAATACAATGTGTAATTAAGATATGTAAAGGGAATATAAATTCTGGTTTTAAACAATCCAGCAGTTAAACAATGTGGATTTTTTAATTAATGCCATTATTTCAGATCTGTTTCCTAGTGGGCTTTTTGCAGTTCCAAGAGCACAGACATTGCCCACTGTTGGGCAAAGAGAATTAGGAGCAGTAGCATAAGAGAAAAGAAAATCAGTGCATCACATGTAAGGGTTGGGTTGCTGTGCAGCCGAGGAGCTGTAGTCGTAGATCACCCTGTTGTGGTGTGGAGGCAGGATGAAAAATCCCCCCAAACTGTCCCAAAGCCCTCAAAATAAGGCAGTCTCAAAATAAGCAGGTGAAAATGGTGAAAAAGGGTAGCACCAGCAATTACAAGACAGCAGCTGTCATTGAATGGAATATTATCTTGGAAAGGAACCTCAAGATTATCTGCTTCAAACCTTGGTAAAATCACAATCTAGACAAGATGGCCCAGTGCTCTTTCCAGGTGAATCTCAAAAGTGTCTAACATTGGGGAAAAGAAAGCTGGAATTAAAGTCAGAATTAAGGAAAGGTGGAATCAAAGCTTTCCTTGCAGCAAGAGCTTTCTCCTGGGAGCCACAGTCTCACTTGGTAGGTCAGGTAAGTTCGAAAGGCTTGGGGCAGTAAAAGTATCGGGATGTGAATCAGGTCTCACTACCAATCTCACAATTGCAACAGTTTCTCTGCAGGCTGTTTTTAGGGGGTGTGGACCGTAATAAATATTAGTTAAGTGTAGTAGCCAGTTTTACTTTAGGCAAGTATCTCTGCCATTACCATGTCTGAGTCTCCTGGAATCAGCCAGCTACAGAATTCACTTCTGTGCAGCATCCATGCCTTTGGGAACAGATTTGGTATCTCTTTTACAGAACTATGAATCTCTAGTACCTCTAAAGCTTTGAAGTTGTATTAAATCTGGATTGGCTTACTCACAGGATTTTGCTTTTACAGGGTAAGAGAATGTGGTAAGAAAAACTGAAATAGTTGTATTATTTTTTAAAAGTAACAAACTTCTTTAGAGCTATAGATTTGGCTCTTCGTCTGATGTTTTTTAAGCAAATGATTATATATATGGACAGAAATACTTTTCAAATTCAAGTGGGAACTTTGGTCTCAGTTTAATTTCAGTTATGCAAATGGTTATTTATGGAGGTTTCCTTTTAATGGAATCTTCTGGAAAAGGCACAGTCAGCTCTCTTTGGCTACTTTTCTTGGAGATGAGCGCTCAAGATAGTGCACAGAGACTGCACTTCTCTGCTTTGCACATGGAAATCTTGACCCTCTTGTTCTGGGAGAAGCAGACAACCAGAGCAGTGAGGAGCAAAGCGGCATTTGTGTGCCCTGTGAGGAGATCGTGGTGGTCACCATGAGGGGGCATTTTATTGAGACACCACCAACCCAGGGGTGTTACTCACAATCACTGAGGCAGTGGCATCAAGGCCCTTAAGGGATAAACTGTTGTGACAACCAGGAGTAAGAGCAGTGGAACTGTGTTCAAGGACTTTATTGGAAATGCCCTCCATTCCTTCCTTTCCACTCTTTTAATACTGGAGCCTGTAATGCTTATCTTACAATCCATGGGGCTGGTGCAATGGAAAAGTTTAAGGTAGCAGGTACCTGTCTCAGCCTTTGAGAAACAGAATTGAACCTGGTTGACGTTCAGCACTGCTGACTTGACTTGCACCCCAGGGTCTCATTGGAGAATAATCAGAAGTGGAGCTGGGACATCAGTGGCTTTAATAATTTGTCTTTTTTACATCTGCCTGTTAAAGAACCTTTCCATAAATCAGTTGCCTTTTCTTTATAATCAGCTTTATATATGACATTATTCTTCAGCCAACTCTAGCCCTTATTCTAATTAATCCTTCTTGCCACTGGCTCCTTTCTGTCAGCTCTTTCTTGGGTTAGGTCTTCTCCTTCCTCTGGTTCCTGCACGTACTTGCCAGAAGCAGCTTGTGGTGTCTGTTGTGTTTCCATTCAACAGGCTGTGTCTAGAGCTCTTATTTCTACTGCACAGAGCAAAAAATCAGTTCAGTTCCTTTTTTTTAAATTTGTATTGCCCAAGAGATCTCTTGAAGAATTTTTCTTTTTGGCTTATTGTTCTTTTTAATTAAAAAAAAAATCAGATTGATATGTGTATTCTTGACTTGCATACAGCGGGTAAGGTACATACAGTATTTTTTCAGGCATCTGAAAAGGTTCTGAGTCTCATGGTGCCAGACACATTTACTATACCTAAGGCACAATACTTCAGATCGAAAACCCAGAGGTTGTTGTTTAGATCTGATCTGTTTTCAATAATATGAAGGCTCACAAGTGGAAATCCTGTGTGGATGAATGAGTATTTATCAAACTCATTGTTATATGACAGGTTAACCACAACATTGATTACAAAAACTATGTCAGACTTTCCCCAAATGTCCTCAAAGCAAAATTGACAAGTCATGTAGCAACTGCTAAATGAAGAAGATAATGAAATAGCAAAACTCATCACTGTTCTGGGTGAGAAATCAAGGGTTTTCAATCCTGTAATTCAGAAAGCTCAGACTAATAATGGTAGCCTTACCAAGATGTCGGCCCTGTTAATAAATGTAAATTATTTTATTGCAGCATGGCAGTAAACTGGATACATAGGCACAAAGTGCAGACAGCAGCGGGGTAAGCAGCCTGGCTGTGGCTCACTCGGAGTTGATTGTGGCCAACTACTGCCGGTAAGACTTTGCATGGTGAGGTGGCACCTGTGACACACAGCCCCAGGCAATTTGTAAGAAAGGGCCAATGCAGGGCCAGATAAGACACGTAGTGGCCAATTTACAAACTGGAGGTTTACTTTGCATATGTAGGAGGAGTTGATGTGTAAACTTGTCCCAGAAGGTGTTATGTGTTTACCTTTAGCCTGAAGAGTGGTGTCTGCTTTCTGTCATTCCTGGGTGTAATCCTTAAACTGTACAAATCAGAACTGCAGGAGTCTTTGGGCTAGAGGTTGAAAACTAAGGTGTGAGACTTCAGATTAAGAGGAGATATATCTGGTGGGGCTGTACTGAAACAAAGTACCTTCTTCACCTCTTTAAGGTGGCCGTGTCATTCTCTGTAGCTTCCTGAAAGGAGGTCGTAGCTGGGTAGGGGATCAGACAGTAGGACAGGAGAACACAGTCTTAAGCAGCACCAGGGAGTGTTTATGTTGAACACTATGAAGAATTTCTTTACAAAAAGGGTGATTATTGGAATGATATTGGAATGGCCTTCCCAGGGAGGCAGTGGATTCACCAACCCTGAAAGTGTTTAAGGAAAGACTGGATGTGGCACTCACTGCCATGGTCTGCTTGACAAGGTGATGTTCAGTCAAAGACTGGATTCTCATCTCAAAGGTCTTTTCCAACCTAACTGATTCTGATTATTGGCTGTAGATACAGTCTTTTGAGATTTTTGAAGCTCAAGGTGATGTTAAGTAGCTTAAACTCCTTGTGAGCCCTGAGGAAAAGGGAAGTCTTGTTATAAAATCCTGGATGAGCGATTGTTATCCTCTATAGTGGATCTGGTGCACCATGACTGGCTGGTATACTCTGGAGTTTTGGGGAGCAGCGGAATTACTTTAGGCATCTGCTGCCTATGTATTTTTAATATGCAGTTTTCATGATAAACTAAGGTACTCTACTATCTTGCTGTTGCCAAAGGGACAATTCCCATCCTTCCTTCTGCCTCCTTATATTTGTTTTGTGGCTGCAGATAGAGCAATTCTATTGCTCCCCTTTGAAGCAGCAGCAGTGATCTGGCTTATAGAAGTAATCTATTTTGAAAATATCATTCTGGGCAGAAAAGTCTTCTGCTGACTTAGCTCCTTCTGCTCAGCCTGAGCTCATCTCTTCCCTACATCCTCTCCCTACAACTCTACTGCATCAGATGAATCCCGACTGTGGCATAAGGAAGGAGTTTGCAGCTTTAGTGACCACTTCAGAAGTCACTAATCAGCTTCACTGTAATATAGGCTTTTTTGTAGCAGAATGGAAAATGAAAACACTGCTCCATCTTTTTCTTTGCCTGCCAACAAACATTTAAAGTTTTTCTCTGTTAAATAATGCAACTTCCAAACTGTGGTATGTGTTTATAGCACTGGGATGAGGAAAAGGGAATAGGAAACACTTGAGAAGGCTGGGGGAGAAAGTGCCTGAGAAGTTCTGCTCTGAATACTAATTCTGGAAAGGAAGGAGTGTGAATTAGAAATTTCAGGGAGGTTTATCAATTTCTCAGGCTAAAAATACAGTGTTATGCTACAGTTCCATGACGTTAGCACTCTGTCAGGAAGCAGGCACCTCTGCCCAAATTTGTCTTCCAGAAACTTGTTCTGGCATTGGTGCCACCACATTCCTTCCTGCTGGCAGAGTCATTTTTGTGATTGTGCATGGAACTGGCTCAGTAAAAACTGAGCCAGCAGAAAAAACCCAAAAATCTTGTTTCCTCCAGGTTAATTTTAAGCATGCTCCTGTGTCTCCAAAGGAGTGCTTGGAACAATGTAGGAACACACAGGAGTGAGTTGCCTGGATGGAAGGAGACAGAGAGGGGACACTGTCTTCTTCTGACACTACCCCAGTGCAGAAATAACTGTCATCATTTTGTGCTTGGCACTCTGAGGTAATGAGCGGTTCATCCCCTGAAGAAGTTGCATCATGAGTGAATAAGGCAGAAGTGTGGGAGCAAGGAAGTGTCATCTCTGATTTCTGTTGGGGAAATTGAGGCTTAGAGAACTAAACGACTTGCCTAAGAGTAGAAAGGTTGACTTGCCAGAGCTAAATTCCAGTCTCCTGAATCACAGCCTTGTGCCTTATCCACAAGACCAACCTTTCTCTATTAGCATTTCCTTTCTCTCCACCCTTTTTTGAGGGAGGCACAGTAGCATTGTTCTATGTCCAACAAACTCAAAGTGTGGTACAGGAACGCTTCCAGCAGAATGACTTGAACAGCCTTTGAATTTATCATTAATCTGGAAGCCATGACTTTTTTGAGAATGGCTTCTGCATTAGAACCTTCCTCAGGACCAATAACCACAAAAGCTTTAACCACCAGAAGGCCTGACAGTGTTTAAGTAAGATGCCTTTGAGATTAACAAGCATACTTCAAACAGCAAAAGGTTTCTTTAAGGCATAGAGGATTGGAAATTTCTAATCTGGCAGTAGGTGAGGCTTGAGATACAGTGGACAAGAAAACAGGGCTCTCTTTCTATAAGGAGAGAAGGGAATAACTTTATTGATATTACTCTTACTCCTAATATTATGTACCTTATTAGGAGAGCCATATGCTGAAGGTACCTTAGTGTCTGCTTAATCAGGCCAGTGACAAGGGCCTTATCTTTGATCGAAGTCAGATAGCTGGGAACAGGAAACAAAGACTTAACAGTTTGCCTGTGCTGCTCTTCTATCACAGCAGGCTTCATTGGGCAATGCCTGTGCTAAGCACTACTAAAGAGCCATCATCCTAGGCTTGACAAATACCATATCAAACACTCAGTCCTTTGCTGTAGGAGGTTTTAGTGCTGCCTTTTTATCCCTCCACTTTACCCTTGCTTGCCCCATGAAGTTCCCTGCCAGAGCAGGGAGCTTTATTCCTTATAGCAATGTAGGTGTTAACTGTCCTAGTGCAGCAGCCAGTGAAAAGCAGGAGGGTAGGACTTGTCTTTGGACTTGATAAGTGGAAAGAAATGGGATCTTAAAGCAAGTGTTTTAACTGGAAGACAGGAAGTGAAGCACTGGATCAGACTGGCCTAAGAATTCTGGTATCTCGCCTCTGGCTATAGCCAAAGTCAGCTGACAAAAATAATAGTGAAGCACCTGGCTTTTGTTATGCAATGCTGCAGGAGGGGAATTCCGTCCTGCTTTTTGCAGAGATCTGCATATACCCAAAGCTATGACATGTTCTTACACTTCATGTCAGTTGCTGACGAGGTTTCTGTGATTGCCAAAGTCATACTGCAATCCTCTAGTTCACCTCCCTCTCCCAGGATAATCCCTGTGCCAGAGATTCGGATCGCAGCAGAGCAGAATTGCATACAGGGTAGTCACAGGAACAGAGGAATATCCACGTGCAGGCACGACTTTGAGTAAGGCCTCTTCCATTTGCTTAGGTTTTTGCCTTTTTCTTGGGAAGGCTTCTTGGTTTCCATCGAGTTTAGGAACATGAATGTTTTATGAAACAGCTACTCTGGTCTTAGACTAAAAGCTCCTTTTGTCCCAGTGTTGTGCTTTTCCCTGGCCATCAGCTTATGGCTACTGCTAGAGAAAAACCCTCAAGAAAACATCTCCTTTTCATGCTGTCCTTCCATCAGTAACTTTGTTCAGGAGCTTCCTGAGCCAGATCTAGTCTATGTATTCTGATGATAGGAGCACACAGATCTTATGCAGTGAAACTCTTCATCTGGTTGGTTGTCCTCTTGTTACTTGTTTTCATTTGAAGAAAGGTATAGAGATAGAGTTCAAGTTTTGGGGATGCTAAGTGCAATCCATTCATATTTTTTCTTAAAAATAATATCAAGAAGCAGTTTGTACCAAAGACACTGGTGTGTATGTGAGATACCACCTCAGTTTTGAACGTGCAGTCTTAAGGATTATCTTTGAGTAGCCTGTTCCTGCAAGCCCTAAGAGTTCGAGTTCAAAAGAGCTGGGGAAAAGTAGGGAATGTTTATTATGTTTTAGTCATAACATGGTATTTGTATTGCCTGGAATATTGCCCTTAATTTCACATTGGTTTAGATTGCATACCCTGCAATAACACTTGCTTTCTGAAGAAACGAGTATATACTTCTGTTTTGAGCCACAGTCTCCCTGGTCCCCTGGTCTGTGTGTACCCAGTGGTGTCATGGGCTGGAGGAATAGGTGGGAACCAGGGATATAAACTGTATTTAGGGAAGCACCTAAATTCATTCTTTCTGAAATGTCAGTTTTTACTGTCAGAAATTTGGCAAACCAGCCTGAAGATAAGTAAGGAGAAGTATTTAGTCACTTCATACATCGGTACTGACAACTTGCTTTACATCTAAACACAAAACTCTGATCTACAGCTTCAGCTATCCCAGAGGAATAGCATCCCTTTCCTTTAAAAAATCCTGTCCAGGTCACTCCTGTGATCTGCAGGGATGCTCTCAAATTGGGAGCATTTCTCTGGCTGATCAGCCATGTGAATAAAGGCTTGTACAAAACTTGTCCCACCAGGTTATCAATTAAAACCCTGAAGTATCTTCTAATATGAGATGCTGACAAGCTGATTGTTTGGATGGGGCACTTAGCAGAGAGAATTCAGGTTGTGTATTTTCCTATTTGCTGCCTTTATTGTGGAGCAGCACAATTTTATTTGTGGTCTCTTTTTCAGTTTGTACTTTGGGGTCATGTGTGCTTGTGTAGGTAAAGTCTAAATTTGGTTTAGAAATTAGACTCACTTGCCTGCTCTATTGTACATCATCAGTCCTAGGGAATCCAAGAAATCCCTGAAGACAAAAATCTAGTCTGAATTTCTCATACTTTTAGGGCACTGCTGGTTTATGTCTTTTGTGTTGTTTTGTTTTGGGTTTTTTATGAGAAAGAAAATAAGAAATCACATTCTTCTGGCAAGAAACTAACCCACAGCTATAGAATTATTTTATCTTAACATCTGAATAACGTAGCTTTTCTTTAGTCATCTAAGGCTAATGTCACAGACATGTTTATTAACCTGTGTTCTCTCTAGGATTCTTCTACTCCAATTTCTGTTGTAAAATTGACAGGGATGCTACAATCCTGCCATGTGATGAACCATGAATCTTAAATGAGAAGATTTTCTTGTGGGGTCGAGAAAAATAATTTTCATTTGTAGGAAATATGAGGATAGTTGAGCAAAACTAAGGTTATAAAGAAAAGTCCTGTTGAGATGGACTACAGAGCAGGAAGAATAATAAGTTTTTGGCAGCCTCTTCTGCTTAGTTACATGGTTTGGTGTATGGATTTGCAGATTCTAGAACCATATTTTCAGCTGTGGTTCATTTCTGTACATCCCAATAACCTTAGCTTTAGAAATAGGATAGTGAAAAAAAGTAAAAACCTATCAGTTTTGTACCTCACTTGAGTTTTCTTTCAGGCTTTTCTTGTTATTTTATTAATCTTTATTTTTCAGGGATACTAATTTGTTTAACTGCGTTTTCACTTGGGACAGTTTATTCTACTCTCAGAGTAAAGATTTAAGAAAAAAATTTAAATTTTGTTGCTAACTAAACAGTCTTGCACCACATCTAGGTGTGGCCTTCCTGTTCCTTTGTGTTCCTCTTTTTTCAGGTGTTTTTAAATTCCGCCTTAGGTTTGCTTGTTTGTTACTGACCCTTCCACCTGATCCAGCCTTGGGGCTGTGGGGTTGTTCCCCGTGTCCAGCTCCTTCGCTTCATCTCGCTGTGCCGGGGCCAAGCTGTGAGATTCAGGATCTGGGATGCTCTGAAGGTTTGGTAGATTTAAAGCTGATCATTGTGACTTACTCAGCTTGTTGGTGATTAGTTTTGACCTTATCTGCCATGTTGGTCTATCCCTAGTACGTACAGCTTAGTTATTGAATCACAGAAAGGGTTGAAAGGGGCATTCAAAACCCATCTTGTTCCAACCTCCTGCTTTGGGCAGGAACATTTTCCTCTCCAAGCTCCATCCAGCCTGGCTGTGAATACTTCCAAGGAGGGGCATCCCCAGCTTCTCTGGGTAGGCTTGTTGCAGTGCCTCACCACCCTCACAGTAAAGAATTTCTTATCAGTATGTAATGTAACCCTGCCCTCTGTCAGTTTTAAAGCCATTGCTCCTTGTCCTGTCACTATGGGCCTTGGTAAAAAGTCTGTCCTTGTTCTTATAAACCCCTTCAGGGGCTTAGCCAGGCACTGGAAGGCTGCAGTAAGGGTCTCCCTGGAGCTTTCACTTCTCCGGGCTGACCGCCAGACTCCACGCAAACGAGAAAAAGATGGATAACGAGAGCGCTTGGTCTCTCGCGGCTGGGAGAGCGGGGTGTAGGAGTGATGCTCTGCAGGGATGAGGGTATGGAACGAAACAGGCTCTCAGTGTTTCTGCCGTGCTCTGAAATTAAAGGAGTTGAACTTTTTCCCTTGTACCTTTGGCTACTGGGCAGGGCAGGACCGGAGGACAGACTTGTGCCTGCCTTCCCCGCGCAGCTCCAGTCCCGGTCCCGGAGCGGGGGTCTGGCTGTGCCGCAGGGGATCCACTCCCGCCGGTGCCGGGCGGGGCG
>VZTJ01005838.1:1015460-1080042 GCA_013397795.1 Orthonyx spaldingii
TACGTCCGCCCGCCCGCCCCACGGGAAATTCCCCCTGAAAAGGGCGGCGAGCCCGGCAGGCGCGGCCGTCCGTGCGTCCCTGCGAGGTGTGCGGGCCCGGGCCGGAGCCCCGCGGCGCAGAGGCCGGAGCGGAGCTGTCAGCATGGCCGGTGAGCGGCGGGGGGCGCGGGAAGCGACCTGGGGGGGCTCCGAGCACTCTCCGCCCTTCCTCGCTGCTCGCGTTGGGTGTTTACACTGCGAGGCTAAAGCAGCGGTGGATTGTTTGGATGAGATCTTACAAGGCTGTTCCATTTCATATGGATCTCTTAAGTCTTAAAGTTGTGGCGTTAAAGCCTTTAGGTGTTAAAATAAGCACGCGTGTCTCGTATCTGGGCTGGAGACAACAATCTTGAAGGTTGGGTGATGCTCATCAGGATCCTGTTAACATCGTAACTCGGCTGTGAGAATGCAAATGAATGAGAAACAGTGATGGCACAAATGCAAAGTTACGCAGATAAGGGATCGTGCTTTGAGTAATTACAACAAAAAGCGCAATTAAGTTTCTTGAGGCTAAATTAAACGGAGTTTGTCATCGTTTCGAGAGGCGTCTCTGGTATCTTTCTTGGAGTTAAAAAAAATCCCTAAATTTAAAACTTGGCTATTCTAATTACAATAGTATTTCTAGGGAAGGCTGCTTTTCAAAACCTGAGTGTGTGTGTTCTGTTCCCACTTAACAAGGTATGAACTTTCACTCCTGATAAATATATAGGTGTGCTAGCTATTAACATAGCGAGAAAACAGCTGGGCTTGTGCTTTAAATGTTATGGTGTATTTTAGAGCAGCAATACTGAACCAGGAGAGAGCAGTTTCGGGGTTTTTTTTCTTCATGTCTTTATGTATTTTCAGTGTAATTAGGAACCAGATAAGGAATTTTTCAGCAGGGGAAGTTTATAACTTCCTGGTACTAGCTAGCTTTTGTCGTTTTATTTTTTTTTTTTTCTTTTAGTTGCCGTTTTGTAATGTAACACGATAGTAAAGAGGAAGTTCATGGGCGTTTCTTGGTCTCTGTTAGAATCTGTGCGTTTTATGGGGCTATGGGTAGATTACTGCTTTTTCAAATCAAATCATATTTGTGTTGCTTTTGCTTAAACTGGAGTGTGCTGTAACAAAGCTTTCACCATTCTCCCTTTTTGCCTGAGGTGTTACAAAAGGTTACAAGTGGATAGATTCTTGCTTTTTAGAAATGACAGAATTAGGGTCACCAGGGATTTGTATAGAGCAGTGACATCAGAGTTAAAGGGCGACACTTCTCCCATCTGTGTCTTGCTGCAGTCACCTCAGGCCGGAGAGTTTCGGGTGATACTTTCACATCTTCCACAAAGACCCACAGCTGCTCTGCTTTCACACGCAGATGTTGATGGAGAGAGAGTCTGTTCACCGGGCACTCCTGGGCATACAAGAAAATGACAAATTGGGCAGTTCCTCCAGAGTCTGCTTGCTTGGAGCAAAGGAATGAGACAGAATCCTTGATCTTGTTGTTGCTTTTCTTGGTGGCAGCATGTCACGCTTCCTCCCTCGTGGCACAGGCTGTGTTAAACTTTAAACGAGCCCGGGTTTGTTGTGATGAAGAGGTCTAATGGAAGTTTGTTCCGAGTTTTAGTGATTGTCCTTTTGTTCCTCTTTGTATTGCACAAAATGTGAGAATAAACCGCCCTTCAGTTCTTGAATGAGCATAAACTGGCTGAACTCTTGGAGCTGTCACTGCTTTTACCTCTTTTCCTTGCTGAACTCTCGGAGCTGTCATTGCTTTTGCCTGTTTTCCTTGTATATAGAATTGGGACACTTGATCTCCTATATTCTCGTTAAAATTATTCAGTGTTGTATTCGGGGCAAGAGGGGGAAAAAGCAATTCAATAACAAAAAGAATGACAGGCAGGTTATAATGTGTAGCACAATGTTTCTATTGCTAGCATGTGTGTAGGCAATTAGAATTAATTACAAAGACAAATTAAACTTGTAAGAACTTAGATGAAGCATTAGCTAGATTTTTTTCTTTTCTTACATTTCAAATGCTTTATGGAGTAGTTGTGGGCAGGCAGGTAATACGAGTAACTGTGCATTTCTCTTCCAGAATTAGTGAGAGTTTGGTTTTTGGCTTATCTTGCGTTTGTTTGTCAAACAAAGTGAGACCTGAGGAGGACAGGTCTGCAGTGATTGTGTGGGAACTAACAGACCCCTGTGTGTGTGTGTGAGAGAGCAGATTGTGAAATAGTTAAGCTGTGCCACTTCACAAGCACCTTGCTGGTTTACAGAAATAGGGAACACTGGACACTTGGCTGCAGAGTGCTGATAATACCTCTCATTCTCACAAACACTTCTGTGTGTTTCCTCTCTACACAAAACATGATGACACTGATAATCACAGCAGAGATGATAACATGATTCTTAAATAGAGAGAGAGGCAGCCAAGGCAAAATGAAGTTTAATGTTTAATCTCTGGAGGCTGCCGCGTCACCGAGCTTTACTTTCCCACAAACACACCTGCTGCTGAGCAGTGGCTTTACCTTCAATGACATTTGTTTCGACCACAGCCCTGAAAAGATCTCTGAGCCCAGAGTTTTAAAATAAAGAGCCCTTTATAGGTAAGAAAATAGCCCTCTCAAGCGAGTATGAATAGAATGTGAAGGGAAATTGTTGGTTAAAGCAGCAAGAGTTAAAGACCTCAAGTGATTGCGCTCTTGTAGTTTCAAGCAATGAGGCTCTGGCTAGTTTTGACAAATACATGTCTGTGGGTGTCCTGCATGTCTGGTTAGCAGCTATGTAAGCATGAGAATCTCCAAGTAAGACGCTTAGCAGACACTGCCGCAATTTTGTCATTTTAACTTGTAAAACAGATTTTTGATTTAGTATATGGATGTGTGTCTGTATTTGTGCTGATCAATGAAATAGCTGAAGTAAATTGAAGTGTGCAAGTTAAAATAGCCATCCACAGATGTGTGAGCATGGTTTTGTGAGAAGCTTAGACTTCTGCTCTCTCTGAAACCAGCTTTACATCATTTCTAGGCTTTTTTGTTATCAATGCCTGGCCCCCCTTCCCTTTTGCTGGACTTGGTTGTTTTCCAGAAAGAGAAAATATGCAAAGCTCATTTAAAGGAGGGTTAGGTAAGAGCTGGGAAGTATCTAGAAAAGGGACCATCCTTCTGAGTAATTGGACTTAGAGTAGAGGCTAATGTGTATTTAATGTGACAGTTCATGGCTGGTGATTAGAAAGTTATTTAAAATCTACCTAATTGGGAGGTGGTCAGTTTAGAAACTGCGTATTGATTGATTGATTGATTGTTAGAAAAATGTATAAAGAATCCTGAACCACGGTTTCCAAAGGTTTTGACCCCAAACACAGCCTAGAGTAGAAGTGCATTGTGCTTTTGAAGAGGCATTCAGGTTTTGCAGAGGCTCCAGCTGGTGAAGACAATCCCGGCACAAGAGCTGCTCTCACATGGTAGTGGCTGCAGTTCCACCACTGGCTGTAGGTGTGTGACAGATAAATGAGCATTCAGGTCAGACTGAGGTGACGTCTCAGATGTCATTTTTCCATCCCTTCTCTGCTGCTCTTGATTACTTTATCTCTTAGGTTATAATATTTTCCTACTTCGGGTATGAACTGCTGCAGCATTGGAAATGTTTTGCAATCAACAAATCCAAATCAACATAAGTTCAAGCTTTGTGTTGGCAGGGGTACCTAAACCATTGCAGATGCAGCAGAAGAGAAGCCTTTATTATGGAGTTAGGCTTGGAATCCACCTCTTTGCCAAAACTCATGTGCTGTGGACTCACAGCCAGCATAGACCTTGGGCAAAAGGAAGTAGGGGTTCTTTTACCCTTTTAGCACTTTCAATATATTTAATAACTGTTTTGCTTATTATGTTGAAGTCCAAGCACTTTTTTTCAGTACTGTGCCACAGGATATTGGCTGTCCTGTTTGTTTGTGATGCTCAGCCTTGCTTGAGGAGGATGCTATTATATGAAGATGACAGAGAGCTCAGTAGACATTTCCATAAGCTACGTTCTTCTGATCGTGTAGCACTGTGATGATTCAACTTCAACAATATTTACTTAGCCTCTGTTGTTTGTTTTTCACATGCCATCTCACTGTTGTCACTGTTTGATTGACTGTCTTGTTTGATGTTCTCAGTGAGATATATTAAATAGCTTGTTACTGTCTGGCAATAAAACACTTGAAAAGTGCTTAGGCTCTTGCTAAGTTAATGTCTTTCTAACCCCCCCATTTAAAAGTTCTGCTGTCTCTTATTCTCATCTATCACTCTGTGTTTCCTGAAAACCTCCCTTTTGACAACTGCCCAATAGCTTTTCTGAAGTTTCATTGTCTGGGGAGATACTGCAACTAGAAACCAGTCCCGTGGGAGATGGGCAGCTCAAAATGTAAAATTCAATACATGCAATCAGGTATTTTCTGAACTCACAGTGATAGTATTCAACCCAGTAGGGTGGGGGTTTTTTGCATAATTTGAATAGTTTCTGCCTCACTGTGATAGGAACTAAATCAATCCATTCTGAGCAAATATCTTCACTTTCAGAAGACTCTTCTTAAGAGAACACAGCAGTTGACAGTAGCAGTACTTGGAGAGGACAGCCATTCCTAAGACTGTATTATTCCTAAAAAATATCAACTGTTCCCTCAAAATAATGATTTGGGCTTTGTTGCATAAAATCTTCTTTCATCAGACACATTTTTCCATGATGGTTAAAAGAAGCTAAGTTCTAGATGAGATGGAGGGAAGGGGGTCTTTTTTGCTAACTTCTTCCATGGCATTGATACCATGGATGTTTCATCCAAATCTGTTCTCTTTCCTTGTACCCCACCTTCAACGTGTGCTTGTACATAAAAATAAAGAGTAGATTTTCTGATAAGGTAGACCAAGTGGAAAGATGGTAAAGTAAATCCAAAGTCTAGAAATTCTAATTATTGCATCTTCTGCTGCTTTTTAATCTCTACTGTGACCTAACATTGAAAATATTTTATTTTTAAGGTGGCCCTGAGCCCTACATTGAAATATTTGAGCAACCCAGGCAAAGGGGCATGCGTTTCAGATACAAATGTGAGGGAAGATCAGCAGGCAGCATTCCAGGAGAACACAGTACTGAAAACAATAAGACCTTCCCTTCCATCCAGGTAAATACTGCTTTTATCCAAGAATTACCATTGCCCGCATTAACGTGGTGCTCGTAGCTATGTGTTGGACTCTGCACAGTAAATACAATGCTTTTCATCTCATGTTCTGTGATTCTTTCCTTGGCATGCAAATGGAGTTGCAGCCGAGTGGGAAAAGAGTTACTTGCTTCTGGTCACGAAAAGATTTGGTTTACAAAAAAGAGGAGAAGGTGCAGAGGTGGTTTACAAAGTGCTGCTAGAGGGGACTCAGTGAAGACTCGAGGTCTGGGAGCCATTCATTAGTAGCTTTTTCTGTATGCACGTTTGCTCTGCTTTCTTGGTTAGGTGACGTGGGTTTGGTTTTAGGGTTTGGACTGCAGCATGAATTTTGGGAGAGCGATGAAGGAATTTGCCTACAAAATGTGGAAAGGCTTTGAAAAGTTGCTGGGCATAACATGAAAGAAGGCACTTTGTAGGAGCGAACAATCGCCCATGATGCGGCGAATGGGCTCTGCAAAAGACAGCAGTGTGAAATGTGTGAAGTCAGAAGGAGGTACAGAACTTAAAAATGAACTGAGACGAGGGAATTGTGTCCTCAGAGCATCTGCAATGATGATAAGTTGGGTGGTTGCACTATGGATGGGTTGGGAAATCTGGAGTGGAGGGATTCAGAGGAGCCTTGGCAGCTGTGATCCAAATGGGGACAAAGAGACAGTAGAGGTGGAATGGAACCACTCGAGCAGTAGCTTTCATGGATTGGACACAGGAGACCCTAGACAGGTAGGGTAAGAGAAAAGAATTTCTGGTTCCCTATCTGATATTTAAGTTGCCAGTGTTTCCTTGATCTCTTTCAGTTTGCAGAAAGTCTGTCAGAGCTGAGATTAGAGGAGAAAGCTCAAATTTAAACAGGAAGTTAAGAGCACTTGCCATCTTGAAGTCCATTGCTGTGCCCAGGAGCAGAGGCTGTGTATCTGTGTTTGCAGTGTGTGCAAGTATAAAAAAAACAATGTGGAGCCAAAAATGGAGTCTCTGGAATCACAGCAGAAAACAAACAGATAAAGGTGTGAAACATGAAAAATATGAGACGTTTTATGCTGAGGCATAAAAGCTCTTTAAGAGGGAAGGTATGAGAAAGAGAGTGTTGGCAGTCATGTGTTAAGTGGCTGAGTGAGCCTCTATTACATAAAGCAACTGTGGAAGCTGGTCCAGCCCTAGAGCCAGAATTACTAAGGGAAGAAGCAAAGAAGATTTCCCTTTGATTATCGCTGTGCCAGATTTGGTTAGGGAATGCAGGAAATGGAGATGGTGCCAGACACATTTTTTCAGCACTCTGCCAATTGAACAAGGAACTGTGTGGGCTGTTGGCAAGAGCAGAGGCTTGCACAGACTCTCAGCCTAAGTCTGTGTCAGGGCAGAAGCTGAATGGGCTGAATCAAGCCGTGATTCCTCTTTTCTTGGACTGTGCTGCACATGGATGCCAGGCAGAAGCCAAAGGGGAGATGGGATGTGGGTAGGTGACCATGCAAGCCTGGCAAAGTTTGTTCTTTTGAAAGGTGACTATTGATGACAGAGCTGATTTACTGATAGCAGGTGATTTCTGGGTGAATTCCAACCTCCCTGAAGCCTGTAGGAGGCTTTAATGCTGATTAGTTTCCAGGGGAGTCCCCTCTAGAGATGGAAACGTGAATGAGGATGAGAAGAGAGGGGCCAGGAAGAGATTAAATTTCATGGTGTGGTTATGAAGATGAATATCAAGGAGGAACTGGAGAACCAAAACCAGCTAGATCAGGCTTCACATTCATGGGGCTGGGTATGAAATGAGGGAGAAATGATGTAACGGTTGAAGAAAGTGAAGGAGTAGTGGAAGTATCATTTTAAGAGTAAAAAGTAACAGTGGCTTGTAAGAAGACTGAATGGAGCCAAATTGGAGATTGAAGAAGCAAACAGATGATGACAGGTAAAAGAGCACAGTCAAAGGTTTGAGGTGTTGACTAAAAAGGGTACATGAGGGATCCTTGGCATCTCAGGAGGAGGAAAGAAAGGGAAGGAGAGGAACTGTTAGTTATAGGGCAGGGGAAGCGGAGGAGGAGAGCTCACCTCTGCACAAACGTGTGCCTGAGCAAGTCTTGTGTTTGCTTTAAAGTTTTTATGCGTCAAACAATTTAGGCCAAACTGTTTTTCCTCCTTTTTTTCTTTCTTTTACACTCCCCCACACTCGGAGACCTCACTGGTAGCTGTCAGCTCGAGGTTGGTTTTATGCACTTGAGAAAGGAGCACTGAATTAGGCTGATGACTGCTGTGAAGGCTCTGGTAGGAGCTTGAGAATTTGGTACTCCCCAGCTTGAATGTAAGATTGAACACTCATCTGAGAATTAGTTGGGAAAAAACCCAACAATTTCAGAGGGGATTGTGTCATGCTGTATCTGTTAAGATCCTCTTTCACTACTTAGTGTTCCATGCACAGGTAATATCCTCATCCCTGAGGCTTTATGAGTTTTTTTCCTAAAATCTTTGGAGGTAGACTAGTTCTTCAAGCACATTTCTGTGTGGTCACCTATGTAGCTCTGGTGTTTCTTCTGTAGAGTATTTCAGGAAAATTTATTTTCTGTTACAGATGGGGACTGATATCTAAAATCTCAAAAATATCTCACATTTTTTTGTAGATTCTGAACTATTTTGGAAAAGTCAAAATAAGAACTACGTTGGTAACGAAGAATGAACCCTACAAGCCACACCCTCATGATCTGGTTGGAAAAGACTGCAGAGATGGCTACTACGAAGCTGAGTTCGGGCCAGAACGGCGAGTCCTGTCGTGAGTAATGATGTTGCTTGGGAGTTTGATTAATTATGCAAGTGATTTTCTAATCTTGTGTTTTAAAACTCACACTAATGATTAAAAAAAGCAATTAGAATGCTGTATTTGCTGTAGTTTACTAATCCATCTTGGGGAGCTTCCCTATGAAGTATTTCCTTCTTTTTTCAATACTACACTTGTGCTTTTTCTTTCCTGTCACCTGTTTTTTCCTTTATTCATTCTCCCAATGTCTGTCTTCTTTTCCTTTCTCACACTTACTTTTTTTTAGTCTTGTTTATTAATATATCTTACTCTTGAGCATGACTCTTTCCTACATGTGAAAATGATGAGTAATAGAATGGGTAACAGCATTAGAGTTAGTACCTTGTGGTGTTGAGGGAAGTTCACATCTTCCATGGAAATTATATTTGGACTTTCTGGAGAAAGTTTGTAGTGGCTGAGTATCATGTAATCTAGAAGACAGTGGTTGTGACACACCTAGAAATGTGTTAGTAGCTGTCACTGTGTTGCTTTTTGTTTGGGTTGGGGTTTTTAGAGTGAAAATACAGATTCTGCTCAGGCCCAGCTCTGTAGATAAGTGTGCTGGGGAACAATCTACTTGTGGATGCAGTAAGGAAAACTCAGGACGTGTACAAGACATTTCTCAGTGCTATTAAGAATATCTCAAATACAGTTGTATTTGATGGCATTTCCTCTAAGTTTACCAAGTCTTGTATAATAAAATAAAAACAGAATAAGCTGCAGCAAACATCGAGTGACTATTGCTGGAGAGGGGAATTTAGAACTGGCAAGCTGTTTGTGGTTCACAGTTTGCCATGTAGGAAATATGGAAGTAGGCTATTGCTTTGGGGTAAGCATAACTGAGCTGGGAAGAAAATCAGGTAAATATTTCAGTGTATAAGTAGCTCTTACACACAGCTCTCAGGCCAATGGGATTGTGTTGGTGCTAGTGAAATTACTTCATGTTTACATAGGTTTAGTCAGTAGGACACTATTAAAGGAGAGAGCTGAAGACACATCTGTCTTGAAGGTGGTGTTTACCTGATGGTGAAATAAACAGTGGAGATGCTTCTTCAGCATCCAGCCCAGGCTCAAGGGATCATGAATGTGCTGCAGTGTGTTCCCTTGGCATGAGGCATGCTGACTTGCAAACATCCTAAACTGTTACCAGACCTTGCACCTTCCTCTGACCATCTATTCACCAGCTTCCCCTTTGTCTTCTCAAATCAAGCTTCCTCAGCCAAGGTCAAAGGAAGTCTGCTGTTCTGGCCCATCCCACTTCCTCCCCTCAGCTCTGTGCCTGCTGATCCAAAGCAGAAAAGCCCAATTGCTTAACACTTTTTCTGGCCCTGTGTTCTGATCACTGGGTGCAGGAAGACACAGATGATTGTTTCTCCTCTTGGCATTTTGTTGCGCAAGGTTCAGTATGTAGGCATGAGGCAAGCCTGTTAGAGGCCACTACAAGATGTCATGCCAAGAAACACTGGGATGCTCTGCAAATATTTATTTGGAGATTGTGATTTCATCTCCATTATATGTTTGCATCAAATCCTGTCCGTTGACATAATGCCGTGCCTCTGTTGCACTTCATGCACTGGTGCTTGTTTGTTCCACCCATGAATTCTTCTCAATATTTTTAGGATATGAGCCTCTCAGTTTCTTACAGAATAGTAAGTGGGCTGCTTTCATTTTATTGATAATGTGAAACTGTGAGCTTTGTGTTTGACATTGGAGATCCTGATGGGAGGAGGCTCGACACATTCCCTTTGAAATGTTTCCAGCATCAGTACACTCATTTTTTTTAACAAATCATTGGTTGCTTTAAGATGAAAGAACAGTATGATCCATAATTGGATCTGGATGTTTAAAGTCATTTTCCTTTTTGTGGCTGGTGACTCAATCTTCATATTCTTCTCTTCGAGTCTGTGTTGGAGAAAAGCCTCATCCAGTACTAGTGAGCAAGAGATGTCCTCTGTCAGTAGTGTTTCTGGCTCTTTACTCTTGCTGAGCATCCCAAATTGAGCAAAAATCCATTTTTTTTCTCAGTAGAAGTGGAATTATGAATCTCAGATTTTGGACTGCTCTGAGTAATTACTCTGCTTTCTGCTATTCAAAGTTCCCCATGTTTTAAAGTTCCCAAGCTTTTTGTTCTGCCTGTGGTATAATAGTCTTTGTACAGCTGCCCAAACTTCATCAGAGCCCTCCCTGGCCGAGACATCAAGGCAAGAGTATGAATGTCAGAGCTTGTGGGGCTGCCTGTGTACTCAGATTTTTACTTCCTAGTTTCCTCTCTCTATGAGGATGATATCATAGTTTTTTTAGATGTTTTTCATTTTTTTCTCTCTCTTCCTACTTCTCCCTCTCTCTTCTCGTTATCTTGCTTGCTTCCTGTCAGCACGCATCGATGTGAAACCCCACAGCCCTGCTGGGGCTCTCAGCAGTTCCTCCTCTGACCCACCCTCTGCTTAGCAATGGTTAAACACACACTTTCACTGTGACAGCACAGGCTTAGAAAACATTGATAATGTGAGAATTTCGGGGTGCTGAAAAGCCTCCTGTCCACGAGAGGCTTTGTTTGGGGGTATAATATGGAACTGGGCCTGTTTGTGGGCTTGGAAGTGTGCTTCAACCCATCCGTGGAATACAGTGGGTGTTCTGGGGGGGAGAGGGGGAAAGTAATGTGTGCTGGGATCAAGCCCTAAAGAAAGTACTTTCTCCAGGAGCAGGTGGAAATAGGATTGCTCATCAAGGTACAGTCCCAATCTGAGTATCAGTAGCCACGATATGAAGGCGAAGTGCTTTAGTGAATTATGAGATGCTGCTGTGTTTTATTTTCCCCTAGGTCATGTCATGTTCAGTTTGCAAAGGAAGCCTGTGCCTTCCTCTAGTGAACAGAGGTTCTGGAAGTGGAGCCTGGTGGCAGAGGGTTTGGGAACCTCTGAACACAGCATGTTGGGCGCAGACAAGGGAGTTTAGGGAAATTAAACTTAACATCATACTAGGATAGTCTGAACAAGGAGTATCTTTACGTGCAATAAGATGCTCTTTTGCTAAAGCAAAGAAGGTTTGTGGAGTTTCAGAGAAAGAGAAATGGCTGGTATTTCTGGAGAAAGATGCCTGCTGGAACAACCCATTCCCAGAGGTTTTTGTAACATCGTGAAACAGATTATTTCTTTTTTTTCTTTTTTTTTTTTTTTTTTACTTCCTGCTTTACATCCACTCAGCTTTGATGATGTCATGGTTTTTCCATGTGGGAAAGAGTCAGCCTGCCTGGGACTCCCCCCACCTCCTGCATCGGGGTGA
Source organism: Orthonyx spaldingii (assembly GCA_013397795.1). Lineage (NCBI taxonomy): Eukaryota > Metazoa > Chordata > Aves > Passeriformes > Orthonychidae > Orthonyx > Orthonyx spaldingii. Next base: position 1,026,728 of record VZTJ01005838.1, read on the forward strand.
CCTGCACTTTTATGCAAATCAGGAGGAGCTGCAGCTTTTCAGAACTTTTCCATAACTATGTGAGATTTAAAAACCTGTTTTGACCTGTTTAAGAAGAAAACTTTAAAATAGTGTTTAAGATTTACATTCCCTGATAAAGGCAGGAGAGCAAATCCTTTAACTACTGCAAATTATCAAGTTTATTGATTACAAAAATGATTGTCACTATAAATCACCCAAGACTGAGTATCTAACTTTTTTATCACTGTAGGTTTACTGCAGCGTAATAATTTTTAATATAGAAACATATATTCTTAATAATATAAGTGATTTAGAATTTTATTTTAGTGATTTTTTTTGTTTCTGTGTCTGTCCTTACTTTAGGAAAAACAGCATCTCTACTTTTCAGGTCTTGTACACCCTTCTCAAAAGCTTTTTTTCATTTCTTACACTGCATGTTATCAGATTAGTTAACATAAATAGTTTATTTAATAGTCTATACTGAAGGTATTATTAGTTGCTGAAATCTTGCCACATGTGCTTCAGTTTTCAGAACTTGGGCATTCAATGTGTGAAGAAGAAAGACCTGAAGGAATCCATTTCTTTACGAATCTCGAAGAAAATTAACCCTTTCAATGGTGAGTCGAAATCAGCTGGTTCTCTTGGCAGGGTAATGGGATTTTGTTTGTCCTGTCCTGCCTTTGCTTTTGTGGTGGAGCTTTATTTTATTTCCCAAAAAATCTCTTTCTGAGCAACAGTCTTCCCTTTCTGTGTCCCTCCCAGCCATCACATGATGAATCTATTTGGATAGTTGCCTTTTCTTTTTTTTTTTTCAATTGGGTTTTTTTAATTCCCAGTAGCAATCTGAGTTTCTGCCTGGACAGAAGGAACGGGATAGCAGCAGAAACTTTTCCTGAAAATTTCTACAAGTGTCTTAGGAACCGAATTCCCCAGTTTAGGCAGTGACAAGAGTAAAAGACTGAATTAGCATAATTCTGCAACAACTTAAACCAATACAAATCTCATTTGCCACTTTCTCATCTCTTCTCTTGCTGTGTTTTTTGTGAATGGGTCAGTGGGCTGGTAGACCCCTTGGAACTGCCCCTTACTCGATTGCACATCATGGGAGCTCAGAAACCCACAGCAGGATTGCAATGTCAAGGCTGGGTTGGAGAGGGCTTGGAGCAGCCCGGTCTGGTGGGAGGTGTCCCTGCCCATGGCAGGGGTTGGAACAAGATGATCTTTCAAGTCCCTTCCGCCCAAACCATCCTGTGATGCTGTGGTTGGTCTCATCAAGTCAGAGGCAGGCCCTGCTGCTGCAGAACCCACCTGAGAGGGGTTGCCCACAGGGTTTTGTTTGATGTGACGACTGGTCTGTGGGCTGCTCTCAAAAGGAGTCATCTTGCTCTTCCCTCCATCCCTGCTCACACACTCCCACCACTTTCCCCACACCAAACACAGGGGCTGCGTGGCCACACGGTGAACAAAAGCAGCGAATTGCTCCAATGGAAAACCAACTTGAAAAAAAAAAAAAGGAGAGTGGTTTTCTCTTCGGATCAGCTTGCTAAACCAACTCCTCTCACAGCAATTTAACTGCCAAGTTCACTGCACAGAGGGGGTGGGGAACACACTGCAAAGTTTTGGGCTAACTGGAGTTGGACCAACACATGCAGAATGCAGGCACAACTGGGGGAAATTAGATAAAAAGCATAAATACCCCCAAATTATTAGTTAAGCAGTGTCAATGTAGTCATGTATTTCCCTAAGTGTGGCAGGAGCTTGGAGATCCTCCAAACACTTCCGTGCATTTTTTAACACTCACAGAATTCTTGCTATATTCATTTAAGATCCTTTATGGAGTGTTGAGAGCTGGATTCCTGGATGGCTTTAAAATTCATGTCCCTAAATTGGGACAAAAAGAGGATGTTGAATTTATCACAGAATGAGAAATGTCTTGGATATTTTTCTTAATTTTAGAACAGCTATCTGGAGTCAGGTTGATGGCCCTGATGACCCATCTGAACACTTATCCTAGTTATGATAATGTATGTACACAGTACTTTGACAAGAGTTTAGTTCATCAGAACAATTTAAACAGTCTAAGGGTTTGAATTATGTTGCATTGACTCAGCCAGCTCTACCTCGATTTCAAACAATAAAAGGGGAACTTTTCTGTAGAAGGAAGTAGATTTTTACAGTTGTTGGCACTTAACTCCACAGTCACTAGTCATTTTTGGGCAATTAGAGAAGGTTGTGCTTGGTAGCATCTGGGCAGATCCTGGGCTGCTTCCCGGCAGTCCAGCAGTGAAGGAGGCCACATTTTGCCCTGGCAGCAGAGAAGAGCCTGCCTGGGTGACACACAGGGCAGCACCCTGCTCTGGGCAGGGGCTGTGCTGAGAAGGGGCCGCTGGCAATCCCCACCTGCGTCATTGCCCTTCGGCGCATGTTAACGTGTCAGCACAAAGCAGAGCCACTTGAGAACGGCCTCCAGGGCAGTCCCACGCTGAGCAGAGCTCAGAAAGGCCTGGGACCAAGATCTAATAAAACACAATTAGTCAGGAATATTTTTATATGTTTGTTTAGTTGATCAGAACAGGGCTTTGTGAGCAGCAGTCACCACAGTGTTCGCTGCTTGATAAGATTGAAAGTTTTATGTATGGATTTCGTTTGTTTTTTAAGGTCAGAAGAGGTTTGGTACATTTTCCAGGATTGTGCAGACTGTGCTGAATCCATCTGCATTGTACTTTACCTCTATGTCTTCAGAAAGGCATCTGACTTCCCTGTTGAGAGGCATTCCGGAGTTGTGCATCCTCTAAGCAGGTCGCAAGTTGGTGTTACTCATTTCTTGTATGACATCATCAAAGAAGCTTCATGGAAAATGAGCCTTCAGGCTTGCTTGTGTGTTGGTTGGCTTTTTTTTTTCTTTCCCACTTTCTTCTGGAACAAACATTCCCTGTCCTGAGCCTCCTTTTGGGGCAGAGAGGGTCAGTATTGACCCTAAACAATTGATGCCTACCTCAGAATCCCTGGGTGATTGGAATTTGTTTGCAGATCACTGCTGTGTGCCCAGTTGGAGGTGTCTGCATCAGAGTCATTCTGCAAGTGTACTGTCTAAGGCTGTCTCCGTGTGAATTCCCAGTTTTGGCTGGCAGCATTTATCCCTTGTGAAGCTCAGCACAGGCTGCAGGAACTGAGTGCATTCACTAGGATGACTTGCAATCAGGTTGTTCCTCGTATTAGCCTTGTTTGAGAGAGGGAGTTGCTGTTTCCACACAGTCTTCGTGATCTGTTGTGTTCCCAAAGCACATCCCATATATTTTTGTCCTCTAACAATCTAAAGAATTCTAGAAATCCCTTTTGTCTCTCATCCCTGAGCACTCCAGGGTAATGGGGCATGGTGTCAGCCTAACATGCAACTAGGACTCCTTGGCATGGTGATGATGATGATGATATAAATAGCACAATATCGAAGGAGCAGAGTTACTCCTCCAGTGGAGCTGGTCCATGTCTGCTTTCTATGGTGTTTGTTTTCTTTTAGTAGCTGTTGAGTTGTGCCATATCCTTGTCTTCCCATGCACTGTCTGATGTACAGCCAACTCAAATTAAAAGAAGAGCCAGTTTTCAGTTAAGAGCTTTTGTGAGTGGGTGTGACTTGACATAGAGACAACAATTGAGTTAATAACAACTCGCGTTAATTATCAATGAGGAAAAGCCCTAAGTGTTTTCTTTAAATTAGGGAAAAACTGTACTCAGTGCGTTGTTACAGAGGACTGACCTTTTTCTAGCCAAGTGCATGACGGCATGAAAATCCCGGACTTGTCTTGGAGTGAGAAACCCAGAGAATCGCCAAATTTCTGGCAGTTTTTGTCAGAGGGGATAAACTGGCTTTCCCCTGGAGCTTGCCACAGGCTTAAGCTTCCTGCTCCTTTGCAGTTGCTTTTGCTTACGAGCGTGCAGTTCATTTTTAGGCTCTCCGCTGCACCCCACACCTAAACACGTCTGCGTTTGCCTCCGCAGTCTTTCCTTTGCTGTTTCCCCTTTCCGCCCGCCAGCAGCTGACCCCGCAGCGGCTCAGCGCTCGTCACCGGCTCCTCCGCGACGCCCCCTCCGCGCCCCCGCCGCGCTCGCTTCCTGCCCACGCGCGGTCCCCTCTTCGCAGCTTCCTCCGGCACTGCATCCGTGAGAACCCCCTCTCCTCTGACGCCACTCACCCACGGCATCCCCAGGATCCCCCTCTCCACCTGTGCTGGCTCTGTAGGCAGTTTTATGGAGCCATGAATTACACGAGTGGCTCTTGGCAAGAATCTTTGGGGTGGGAATGGGTTGAAAGTGTCCGCTGTAATGATCACCTCGCATATCACAAGAAATTTTGGGCTTCTTGTATTAAAACAGATGTGCAACCCCCCAATTAAATCCTGAAGTATGAAAAAATCTTAATAAGCGAGAGTCATCAGCTTTTGAAGAGGCATAGAACAAACCCGTTTGAGGAAAGCTGCGTGTCCTGATCATGGCATGACTTTAGCACTTAGTCTTGGAAAGCCCTTTGTTCTTCTGTTCTCATGCAAATGTTCCTTGCTGCTTATGCCAAAATGTGTATGTTAATGTAAAGGACAGCCCCCTTTCAAATTGTTTAAAAAGGAAAGTTACCAAGTAGCAAGACAAAAATGCTGATTTCTTTATTTTTTTATGATGTAAACAGAAACTGCTAAAGAAAGGTATTAGAAATATACAGAGGCTGATGGATACACTCATTTAAATCTGTTCCAACTTTACATTTTTCACCTTGAACTTAAAATAGGAAAAGAAGTCAAAGAAACATTGTCTGGACAAAACAAGGGCTGAGTTTTGAAAGTTTTAATTTGTATTTCCAGTTCTGCCCTTGGCTAGGCCATTTGCCTTCCCTGCATTTCTTTCTTCTGTAAACCAGGGAAATGTATCCATAGAAGTTTGGGTATTTACTGACTGTAGATTGGCATCTGAATTTCAGTTGTTTGCACTTATCAACTCCTTGAGTTTTGTCTTTTTAAAAAATGGGTGTTGCTGATGCATGTTTTTCAAAGTGCATGTAAAAGTTTCTTTTTTGTCTGCAGCATTGATTGAAAGTTATGTTTTTGTGGATCCCAGTGGTATAAAACGGACATGGGTATATCAGGAGAAGAAACACAGTGTGGCCAAAGTCCTTCCCTCCACTTGTTCCCAGCTTCACCAGGGTTGTTCATCAGGGACTGTAGTGATAGGACAAGGAGTAATGGGGTAAAACAGAAAGAGGGGAAATTTAGATTGGATATACAGAGGAAATTCTTTACTGCGAGGTTGGTGAAGCCCTGGCACAGGCTGTCCAGAGAAGCTGTGGCTGCCCCATGCCAGGAAGTGTTCAAGGCCAGGTTGGATGGAGCTTGGAGCAACCTGGGACAGTGGAAGGGGGTTGGATCTGGATGATCTTTAAGGTCCTTTCCAACCCAAACCACTCTATGATCCTACCTCTTGGGAAGTGTTAGTAAAAGGCTACACCAGCACAACTGTGACTGCAGCATGGACATAGGATGGGGGGATAAACTGGGTCTGAAATGGACCTCCTGGGCACCAACAGGGATCTGTGACTTGCACCCCATTTCCCTGCCTGGCTGAACGTGGTGTAAGTCAGCACAAGCTCTGGAAGAGGCTCTGCTTCCACCGATTCCCTTGCACCAGGGTTGCCTGTCGTGGGAACCAGCTGGCTGAAAACAAGTCTTTTCCTCTTCCCTTCTGGCAAGATAGTTCTGAGCCAGACCAGTTCCTTGATCTGATTCACCACATGAGAGCTAAGCCCAGCCTGAGTAGTACAGGAAAGGTTGGGTAGAGCCACCTTTTTGCAGCAAAACCTCTGGCAAGGACCAAGTTAGACTGCCCAGTCGGTATCAGGGCCAAGGGGGGTATCTTTGTACTCCAGGAGCAAGACCCTGGAGGCAAACCACCTCTGTGTCATCCCTTAAATGAAACTGAGCTCCCAGCATATCCCTCAATTAAAAACCCTCATCTGCGTAAGAGAGAAGCAACTCATGATGATTATTAATGATGTGTGTTCCCCACACATGTGGGGAGTGATGTGATGATTATTAATGATGTGTGATCTCTGGGGTGTTTAAACTTACGGGAGATCATTCTCTTTGACATCTCATGTGGCTCATGTGTCCCTGCAGCCCCTCACTGAGAGGGGAAGGTCACAGGATGTCCCTTTGCAGGTTGAACTGGTGGCTCTCCACAGAGCCCTCTCTGACTGTGTCACACCACATCGTGCCCTGGAAATTTCCATGCAGGTTAAGTTGAGATGCAAAAGTGCCTCCAGCTCTGCCCACTCCAGAAGGCTGACATCATTAGCTGGGTGATGGTCTCTATGTGAGGGATCTGCTATTTGATCAAGTGTCACATTATCAGTCAAAAAAACAAACCCTTGATAATTTCTCTTCAGTGTTCAGAATAAACTTTCACTTTCCCTGAAGCATCACCTTATGAGTGAACATCAGAGCCCTTCACCCCCCATTTATTTAATCAGATAAATGGCATTTTATTGGCCTTGCAGCATGTTGAAGGCTGTTAAAATACTAAAAAGCTATCAAACTATGATTAGAAATTAGTAAACAGGAGGCCTGATATTATCAGCATCTTTATTTTTGTGTCCAAACTTGGACTTGCAGGTTGGTGTGTTGAACCCAGAAAGTCTCCAGTTTTGTGTTTCAGAAGCAAACCCAGCAGGTTCTCAGTGGAAATCAGTGGGGCATCTCTGGATTTTAGAGACAAAATCTTGGAGACAGGGACAACCCAAACCCAATGCCTGTGAGCTGCCCAGATGAGGCAGCTCAGGTTGGAAGGAGGGCAGTTTAGCTCATGTGGGTTGTTTTGCCCACACTGGGACTGTATCAGTCTCTTCCCATGTTATCAGACATTGGATCAGGGAATTATTTCCAAGATAATTATTTATTAAAGGTGGAGAATCAGCATTTTGTTCAGAAGAGTTGTAAATGGATATATAATGAAATTATTTACTAGTTACTGTAACACCTTCCCAGAGGAACAGCAAATCCTTCCCAGATTTAACTGTAACTCCAGGTAGTCCTTTTGCAACCCTATTGCCAGAATCTTGGTGAGTGGGGTTGGATTTCTTTTACCATGGTGCTGCTGGTATTTTTATGGAATTTTATTTACATCATATTCCATATTTACCTTAGAACTTAAATTATTTTTAAAATATTATTTTAATTTCTATGTGTTATTTCTATTAGTTACTTCTGAAAGCTTCTTGTAAAACTTACAAATAGTATTTTATGTGTTCCTGTGTGCAGAGATAACTACAGTTAAAGGATTTCTGCCAGGTTAAGGCTATTTTTTGTAATTCGATTGGGCCATCACAAGAACATACCCAGGCTTTTGGTTTGGTTCCAGCTCTTTTGGCTGGATTCAGATGAAGACACTAAGGTGTGGTACCACACAGTGAGCAGCAGTCAGAAGAGGAAGTTGAACTCATGCCAAAACCAGCGAACTTCTTCCCTTTTTGTTTTTTTGGTTCATGTGTTGTGTTGGAGCCTTTTTTTTACCACACCTGCCCCCAAGGTGCCACGTCGGGTGACGTTTTTGCTTCACGTGTGTGATGCCCCTGGTTTCAGTCGAGCTGCTTGTGTGGAGCTTGCAGGGCTTGATGGAGTGGCTGCTCCTCCTGTCCAGTACATAGCGTTCCCAAAATCTTCGACAGCATTTCCTAACTTTAATAACTTCAGGTTTGTCAGGTTTAACCCCGTCTGTTGTCCTTCTGCACAGAAGTTGGTGGAATAACACAGAATGACACGACCATCCTCCATCCAGCCATGCTCCAGGCATTACTCAGGGTGTTTGTCTTTCTTGGCTTTGTTTGCTTTTAATATTCCCAAGGTGTAAGCCAGCACCCATTCCAAGTTAGTGGCTGCTCTCAAATTGGCTTCACAGGGAGCAGAATTAGATGTTTGTTAAAAATAACAACATTTTATTTTGTTTGGATGATTGTGTTTTATGTTTTGAAATCGGTGAAAGCTGTGTGCTTCTTCATATGACATGGAATCTGGTCTCTCTTTTTTAAAGCATGTCATCACAAGATGGAGTTGCAGCTGTCTTGTTCTCCTTTTTTTGCTCTGTTATGTTCTTCTTGTCTGGTTAAAAATAGCACAAGAGGAATCACTCTTGACTGAACACTTCCTCTTTCAAACTACAGATTTTTAAAATACTACTAAATGGTTTATAAAACCATGCAAATCAGGAGCAGTGGGTTTCGCTGCAATAGAATGAGCTTTACACAGTGATTTTATCCCTTGCCATTCTTGGCACACCACTCCCGAGTCAGGTGTTAAACAGATTTATTGGGAATTTGCGCAAGTCTGTAGCATAAGAAATTATGTCATTTGAACATTAGCATTGCTAATTTTCTCCATATCTGGAGTATTTTTGCTTTTATGGAGTTCTCGTAGGGTTTAGTCTGCGGTTACTTGTTTCTGAAGAAGAGACACATTTTCCTGTGGAGAACACAGAAGAGAACTGGGGCTTCTTTAAGCACGAGAGAGAGACTTGGTTGCACAACTGCAAAGTCCTCACTTTTGATTCAGGGTCAAAAGCCAGATCCAGACTTCGTGCTCAGCTTCCATCTACAGACAGTTTACTTAGGCAAAGGTATTGAATCATTGTGAGGAGGTTTGAGGTTTGACCACCCCTTGACTCTCAGAAAGGATCCACATGGTAACCAATGGCTAACACAGCACGGGAACCTAAGCCCTGATGTCAGGCTGTCCTTGGGAGCTGGCCATGATGTAAGGGCATGGATTAGAGCTGCTCTCCTGATATCCCTTCTGCAAGGTGCACTTTGGAAAATGCACTTTTATTTCTGTGTTCTCTGAATCAGGCTGTATCAACAGTTGGTCTGTGGAGTCAGCCCAACCCAAGTCAGGCTGAGGAGCTGTCTGTTCCAAACCTGTTTTCTAAAGATCCTATGTTACGTTAGCAGAACTAATGAAGTGCATTAAAGCATAAAACTTTGTTCTGTGGATCTGGTGACACAGTCAGCACCAACCTGCAAAGTGGTCACGGGCGGAACTCCCCTGAGCCTCACCACTTCTGAAGTTCACACAGTTGTTGCTTAGTTTTGTACTTGCTGCCGTGTTTGTCTTGAAATATTGCAGATCGTAAGCTTGTAAAGGGGAAAGGTGACTTGATTTCCCTGGGTAGTAGAGACCAGGAGAAATTGATATTCAGAGCACTAGAAGGACTCAAAATGCCAGTGGAAAGTATTCTGAGCTCATCACACTATTTCACACTATCAAAAGGTAAAAGGAAGAAGTCACTCAAGTGGGCATTGTGGAATCCCACTCGTGACAGGGTAGAGACCTGAGCCAGTGACAAATGCTAAAGGTCAGAGCAGGCAATCTAATCAGTACAGTATGGTCCCCAGACTTCTTATCACAGCCACGTTTAATCTTCTGTTCTTGCAAGAGGCCTTTGAAAGGGTAGGGGAGGGAGTGAATGGAGAGCTGGTGATCTGGTGACTTGGCACATGTTGGCTTTGGGTAATTGTGAGGAATGTGAAACTGCTGAACTGCTGCTTCGAGGGGTTTTGAGAAACAGAAACACTTGCAATGATTTTAATTAATGGTACTTATACTTAAGTGAAATTAAGTCAGTTTTTCATTTTTGCTAGCATTGAGTGTCAAAATATTGGTTTCGTGTCAGACCTTAAAGGAAAGTGTCGAATTCAGAGGGGACTGCTCTTCCCAGATTGTCCATTAAGCTGGGAATACATGAAATGTTCAGTAATGACATCCCAGGCCCTGTGTCTTACAATTAAAATAAGGAGTGAACGAAATAGAAATGCTGAGTTTGGGTTATACATTGCTGGGTTTTACACTGGGAGGAATAGGCAAGGAAATGGATCCTTTCCAGCAAGGGTTTCCTTCTTGTGTTACAAATCTGTATCCTAACGACTACACTAATTCCTGCTCTGAAAGGTACAGCAGTGACACTGATGGTGATGGCTTTTGGAGGTGGTTTCTGTTGTTTCAACTTCAGTCTTGCCCCAGGAATTGCCTTCTGACTCTTTTTCCATCTCAGTTTCTGGAGGAAAATAATGATACTGTGTAGCCAAAGTCTCTCACTGCTGCAGAAGATCTTTAATGAGATCCTAGGATCCCTTTGTACCAAAATGTTTCTCTTGAGCAACAACATTAATTCTGTAAATTTTATCATGCACAAAGAAGAACACAAAATTGCGTTTAAACTATAGATACATGAAACTGTTGTGGCAGGCAAGGTGAGGAAACCAGACACAAGAAACAGCTGGAGAACTTGGGCAGTTGAGCCTTGTCTGATGCGGGGAAGGCATTAAAGGCTTCTGTATCATTTGTTGTGAACAAGGAATTCATTCATGCAGCCTCCCAGGGGCTACAGGCACGTGTGCTTGGGCAACACCCTCTCTTTTACTGGTAGAGATTCATCCCCAGTTTGGTAAAGAATTCCTGTTGGTTCTGTGACTGATCCTGTGTTGTCTTTCCTTCAGTGCCTGAGGAGCAGCTGCACAACATCGACGAGTACGACCTCAATGTCGTCCGACTCTGCTTCCAAGCTTTCCTGCCTGATGAGCACGGCAACTACACGATAGCCCTTCCTCCTTTGATTTCCAACCCCATCTATGACAACAGTGAGTACCAGCTCAGCCAGATGTCTTTTTTGTTGCTTTTCCCTTTTGTTTTTCTCTTTGGGATGAGAAATACCAGATTTCTGATATATGTCAGTTCTGAGTCACTTCTGCATGACTGACACATGGCAGGTCACAGTGAACATACACTCAAACATGATCTCAGTGTGAGATATTGGCCAGCCAGAGTAAGGATTGTCCATGGCATTCATGGACTCACACACAGGTGTGTTTCCAGCCCTTGTTCACACACAGCAGCAGTGATTGCAAGGAAAGGCCCATTCCTGGCGTGCCAAGTGATTAAAGTGATAGTAGTGAGATGGATGGCTGCCTCAGGGCTGATATGTTTGCCAAGGGAGTCCTCTGAAGCCTGTTTGTGCCCTTGAGGAGTCTTGACTTTGCATTCTGAGGGCTCTGGAATGGGACTTGCAAGAGAGATTTATCCCAGTGGGAAGCTGTCTTAAGTCCTTTTGTGTCCTGGGTGGTGGCTGTTTCATTGTATAAGTGGGTAATGGGGGATTCCTTGATCATGCTCCAGGAGGTTGCAGAAGTACATGAAACCCTTCTTGGCACTGTTTTCCACATTCTACAAAACTGAACATCCATAGGGCATCAGCAGATGAGGGTTTTAACCCTCAGTGTGTGCTGGAATCCTTTCTGGGAGCAGAGTAGCAAAGAACTCTTTAGTCTTGGAAAACTTCTCTGCAGTGGTTTTAATTTCTGCAGCATGAGTGTTTCCATGCTAAATATTTGAGGTCCTTATTTTAGCAGAAACTACTGAATAAAATGAGATCTGCACTTCCTAAAGTTGTTAGAATTGTGTTGATGTGGGCACAACCATTGTGAAAACGTTGAGTATGTACTCAGCTGGCTCTGATATATTTAGAGTCTCCACTAGAATGATCTAGAAGCTGGAACTGCGAGAGTTGTGTTACTGAGAACCCTTGCACTGAAATAATCAGGGCTGAGATAAAAACTGATGTACCAGATTTGCAGCTCTGCCTCAGATGCCATTTAGAAATGTGCCAAATCATGATTACTCGTTGTGTGGACTGACGTCAACCTGAACAGGGCTGCAGGAGGCCATAACTGAGTGCAGTGGGGGAAGCAGGGGCGGGTGCTGGGGGTGTCTGTGAGCAGCACTGGAGGCACCCAAAACCCTTCCTGTAACGTAGCAGCCGTGTAAATAAACCCGTGCAGAGCTGCGACCACAAATTGTAAAAAACAGCTTTGCTCAGTTTCAGATCCGAGTTGGTTTTAGAAACGTCAGCCTGGTTCCAGCTGCTCTGTCCTACGGCCAGGTGGTGCCCTCATGTAACAGGGACTGCAGGCTGGGGAATCCTGGGCTCTGAGGTCTGAGCTTTCACAGATCTGCTTGGAGTAGGAGCAGAGAGATGCTCTGAAAATCAGCTTGCACACTCAGATCCAGTATTTTCTTCACTTTCTCATCCTTCGTAGTCTCCACTTGCTTTGGATAGTGAGACACAGAAGAATCATACTGACATCACACAGGCAACCCCATTAGCAGAGGCTGCAAGTGTCTAAAATTCAGTATTATAGGCACCTTCTGTTTCCAGTTGCTTCTAGAGTTAACTGGCTTGGAACAGAAATTTCCCAAGTTGCATATCAAAAACTCTTGGGAAGAGTCAGATGAAGCAGCTCACCATTTCTGAGAAATAGGGTTGGGTAGAATGTGTTGTCCTGCTCTTGTAGAAAGCAACGTGATTTTCAGTGAGGAACTCATTTCTCTAGGGATTTGTCACCAGGGACGTGGTATAGGGGAGTGAGGAATAGGAATTCAGCAGGAGTTGAGGTGATAGGAGGTGAGGTGAGTAGGAGGGCTCAGCACTCCTGATGGCAGCACGGTGGTGCATCCACATCTGTTGGCATTTGATTTCCCTTCTGAATTCCTTGTCTAAAGACAAACAACAAACTCCAGTGAAGGAGACTGTCCCAAAAATCTGTTACAAGGACCTAAAGGAAACTGCAAGAGAGCTGGAGAGGGACTTTTCCCAAGGGCATGCAGTGACAGGACAGAGGGTGATGGCTTCAAACTGACAGAGGGAAGGGTTAGATTGGATATTAGGAAGAAATTCTTCCCTGTGAGGGCGGTGAGGCCTTGGCACAGGTTTCCCAAAGAAGCTGTGGCTGCCCCATCCCTGGAAGTGTCCAAGGGACGGGGTTTGGAGCAACCTGGGATAGTGGAAGGTGTCCCTGCCCATGGCAGGGGAGTTAGAACTGGATGATCTTTAAGGTTCCCTCCAAGCCAAACCACTCTGTGATTCTCTGCTGTTGAGTGCCATTCAAGCACACAGAAGTGAAACAATGGTAAGACTAGGCTTTTCCTCACAATTCTTAATTTACCCTTCCTGTGAAAAGTGCACCATGACGCTGTCAGTCACATGGCCCTGTGCTGTTTCTGGGTTTGTTTGGTTTCCCCTCCCTTGAAGGTTTCTGATTCATTCAGCAAATGAAGTGGTGTGTGTCATGTAGTACATGAGGCTGTAGCTCCCACTTAACATAAGGACAGTAATAACTGCAGACAGTAACTATGTAATTGGGGTCTGGTGAGAGGTTACCAGGAGCTCTGTTCTAGGTGTAGTCTGTGTTGTGCTGTACCTGTACTTGGCAGGAATTGATTCAAACTGAGAGTCTAAAGCAGTTTTGTTTGGGTTTGGGTTTTTTTTGAGGGTGATACTATGAGCTTTGGTTTTGTATTTCTTCCCTGTGTCTCCAACAGGGAGCCCGTGGTGATGGAGCCTCATGGTGGATTGGTTTCATGGTGTCAAAGCAGCACCAGCTGGGTCATTCCAGACATTTTAAATGTGTTTGAAGCTGCTGCTCCAGAACGGGGCCAGACACCACCAGGCAGAGTGCGGCTCCATCCCATTGGAGTCGCCGGTAGCCATGAGATTGTTTGGAATGCAATGTGCAGCCTTCGGTGGGGGCTGATTCCTGGTGAGATACAATGAGAGGCAGCTCTCCATCCACAGCTATGCTGAGGGCTGCTGATGGATAGCCAACACACCTCATTGAAATTTGAGTGGTTTAGGGTGGAACCTGCTGCCCTCAGTGAAGGTATGAAATGATGGTCCTAGAGCTGTTCTTGGACACCTGCAGAGGGGAACAGATGAGAGGCTAGATGGCCAAGTATCTCTGTGAATAGAACTGCAGCCAGATGCTCAGAGAGGGGAATTCTCTTGACTTGCTAGCACAGCTCTTTGCAGAGAAGTGTGACTGTACCAGGTAAATCAGTTACTCACAGAACTGCCTTGAATTCTGCTGCTTGAAGGGCAGGAGGGCTGAGAACAACCATGTCATTGGAAGTATTTGAGACTGCTCTACAGTAGTTAGGGAGTGAGTGGCACAGCAGTGCTGGTGTCTTGTGTTTGGAGATAAGCTGTAGGATCATGGACTATCAGGCCCTGCTGCTGAATTTCCTGTATGGAGTGACTTGCTTTGTGTGGATTTCAGGGTGTCAACACTCCTCCAGCTGTTGCCTTCCCTTCATATGCCTGAACTCCCAGCACCTCCTATCCAATAGGGTCAAAGCCACAGTAATTCTATGTTATTAACTTTGCCTGTTTGCTTCCAGGAGCTCCCAACACCGCAGAATTGAGAATTTGTCGCGTGAACAAAAACTGTGGAAGCGTAAAAGGAGGAGACGAAATCTTTCTGCTGTGTGACAAAGTTCAGAAAGGTAACCTGGACTAGCTTTTTCCTCTCCCTTTTTCCCAGACGGGTGCATTCCATGACCATTTTCCTGCTGGGGGACTGAAACCCTTCACACACCTCAAAGTGATTTGGTTTTGTAGCTGGGTGGAACAGCTTTCAGGTTCATGGGATCTTGTGCTTTTATAGTCGAGCCATTTACTTTGCATCTGAGTTCTGAATCAGGCTCCTTGCTCTGCTCCCCTTTTTTCTGCTGCAAGTTTTCAGTTTACCAGCTTAACAAGCATCTTCTGTTTCTCGTGGCCTAGATGACATAGAAGTCAGGTTTGTCTTGGACAATTGGGAGGCCAAGGGTTCCTTCTCCCAAGCGGACGTTCACCGCCAGGTCGCAATCGTGTTCAGGACGCCGCCGTTCCTCAGAGACATCACTGAGCCTGTCACGGTGAAGATGCAGCTGCGGAGGCCCTCTGACCAGGAAGTCAGTGAACCCATGGATTTCAGATACCTGCCAGATGAAAAGGGTATGGTTCCAATGAGATGAGCTTCTGAACAGCCATGATCAGTGCAGAACTTGTGGTAGTGGCTTTGTTAGTAAAAAATCTACAGCGCTGCTTCTGCAAAGTAGAGTTTTGGGTTTTAAAAATTACAACAGTCAGTTTGTTCCCTCTTTCAGGCAAAATATCGAGAATCACTGTTGGGTAACACTGACATAGTTTGTTAATGCTGCCATGCCTGCAATATTTTCCTTTAAATAAACCCTACTATAACTTGGTGCCACTAGGAAGTTCCTTTAGGCGTTTATTAAAGAGCAATGCAACACTTTCCCCTTCCACTCCTTTCTCTGTAGATCCATATGGCAACAAAGCAAAAAGGCAGAGATCAACGTTGGCTTGGCAAAAGCTCATACAGGACTGTGGTAAGGAAAATACTTGTCTTTTTCTTCTTGTTTCAGTGAACTTACATTTAGCTGGAGCTGTTTTCTGTAAGAGCAAATGCTGCAGACTCATGTTTTGTTCCATTGCAGGATCAAACACCACGACGGAGAGGCCCAAAGTAGCCCCGTTCCCTGTTGTCACTCCTGAAGGGAAGCTGATTAAGAAAGGTAGGTTTTTGCCTGCAATCTGACAGTGGTTTAAGCAGATAGTGCTCTCCTCTTTGCTTAATTCTAATCTCTTGAGGGTTTCTTCCTGTAAGATAGTGATACTTTTGACTATGCAGACTTAAAACTATCAGTGCTTTATGTCACCTTCAGTATGGGCCATGGTGGGGTGAGGTGGGCAGCTCCCTTGCTGCTGTCCAGAACTCTGGGGTCCATCCTGGAGAGTAGTGAAGCAAGTAGACAGTGGAAATGCATATACAATCATAAAAAGATTCTTCTGTCTTTTCTTTGCTTTTTACCATTTGTAATTTGAAAAAAACCCTTAAAAGTGGCATTCTCTCCGTAGAACCAAACATGTTTTCATCCACGCTGATGATGCCTGGGTTAGGAGCCCTGGCCAACACGAGTCAGCTGTACCCTGGCTGCTCGCAGCTGGCGCACACGCCGGCGGTGGGGCCGGGGAAGCAGGACGTGCTGTCCCCGTGCTGGCTGCACAGCTCCGCGTCCCCGGCCGGGCTGCTCGGCACCCACCCTCCCAACAGCTTCTCCACGGAGCCCCAGCCGGCCGCCCCAGGCAGCAGCTCCCTCCCGGCCTTCCACGACAGCGGCCTGACCTGGCCCGATGAGAAGGATTCGGGCTTCTTCCGGACCTACGGCAGCACGAACGGGCTGGGGGCGGTGGTGGTGTCGGCCGCCGAGCTGCAGAGCCTTCCCGGCGGCAGCGCCCTGCATCCCGGTGGCGCCTCCAGCGCCGGCATGGTCGGCATGGACACGGACGACATGAGCTGCACCAGCATCAGCCTGGAGAAGTTCAACGCCGTGCTGGGCGCGGGCAGCCACCGGCAGCAGCTGCAGCTGCCCCCGGCCGGGGTCGCCCCGGGCAGCGGCGCCGCGGCTTTTGCCTCGCAGCCCGGCCTGACCGACCCTGTTTACAGCTTCATCGACCAGGAGGTGCTGAGCGAACCCAGACTGTCCAGCAGCCACCAGGGCAGCCTGGCAGACGGCCAGTACTATGACACCGACGGTGTCCACACTGATGAGCTCTATCAGTCCTTCTCCTTTGATAACATTTTACAGAGCTATAACCCGTGAGCCAGCGCTGGGTACGTAGAGCTCGCCGGGTGCCGCTGCGTGGAGAGGAGTAATTTACCCTTCTGGAGTCCCTGCTTTCTCTTTCAGAATGTTGCTGTGCAAGTTTCGTGATATAACTTAAAGGTTATTTATTGCAGCCCACAGTGGTGCCCATAAAGAGGGAGGTGGGAGTAGGGTTTGGGGTTCTGTACCTTAAAAGTACCTTGTAGACATATTTTTGCGCTGTTGGAAGTGGGAACTGCTAACACTTAAAATTTCCTTACCTTTGGGGACTGTAAAAGCTGACGTCTTCAGAAGGGTTAAAATTTCAAATACTTCATAGGGTCAAAGTTGTTTTGAAATAGCCATTTTTGCTATAGAAATTGAATTTAAATTTTGATAGGACAGCAATTAGGAAAAAAACCTGCACATGAGCACTCTAGTTCAGTCTCATCTAATGACATCCGAGTTCTGCTCAATTTAATTGAAAGGTTTAGGTTTTTAACCCCCTTTCTATAAGTATTCTTCTCCTAAAATGAGAACATGTATTGATTTTCCACGCTGTCACCACACTCCATTTGCTTTGAAGGCAAATTTACTCATAAATTTTTTTTAATGACTATGTCATTGTTAGATATATTTAAAAAGACCGGAAGGTTTGAGTTTTTAAATAGTCCAACTCTGTTGTAAAGGAAATCACTGCACAAGAGAAGGAACAGAAAGTGAGGACTTGTCTGCACTTCATCCAGAGTGCACTATTTTACAAGCCATGCCCCTGTTGCTTTAGGAATGAAGCTGTTATTGCTCTGCAAGTTGTGTGTTTGTGTAGCTGCAGTGTGAGTGAGATTTGGAAAGGCAGAAATCTCTGGAGCCGAAGTATCCACTTACTCTTTCCTCAGGTATCCCGGCAGTTTCCTGCTATGCAAGTGACTGCGTAAAAGAAGGCTCAGATCCTGCCTCCCCAACACCACCCCTCCCAGGAGGGCAAAGCCAGAGGCTGCCTTGGTGCAGCCTCATCTCTATTAACAACTTCTAAAGCCATTTTATTCAGTACTAATTAAAAACACTCCTCTATCCTCTGTATCAGGAACCAGAACTTCTTCCCTCCCACCTGATTCCCAGTCTTCGCTCTTAGCCTGAGCCGGAGCTGTTCCTGACACCAGCTGGAGGTAACTGGCTGGGTAAGACACTCTGGCTGTGGCTACTTTCTTATACTGTTATTTTTTAAGGAGCAACACAGAGAAATATCTGAGTATTTCTTAAGTGACACAGCTGCTCTGTAGGGCAGATAAGGCTTAAGGGTCTCAATTGTCACCATTCAGTGACATAAAACTGCACAATGAGAGCGGCAACAAAAAAAGCAATAAGAAGTCCAAAACCCACCCCCAAATCAGAAAAGCCACTTGAGATGTAGAGTTGTACATAAGGAAAGGTGCTCCAGAACCCCTCTGTGGCTTATAGGAAAGCAGGGATGCCTTCCCTGCAGGAATCCACTGCACTGGGAGCACTCCAGTGCTGCTGCTGGAATTCCATCCCACAGGTCTGACAGTCAGGTGAAGTTTGGAAACTGCTTCCTCAAACTCCAGGTGCACAACAAAATGAATTGACTCTCCCTGTTTTAAAGCAGTTTTTCCTTACTTCTGCACCTCTTCTCCATACTCTTAAGCAATAGAAAGACCAAAGAAATACACAGAAAGTTT
The DNA here is from genome assembly GCA_013397795.1 of Orthonyx spaldingii. Taxonomy (NCBI): domain Eukaryota; kingdom Metazoa; phylum Chordata; class Aves; order Passeriformes; family Orthonychidae; genus Orthonyx; species Orthonyx spaldingii. The sequence continues at coordinate 1,044,933 of VZTJ01005838.1, forward strand.
GAAATATGTTGTTTATTCAGTTCTTTTTTTTATAAGTTCTCAGTTTTAAGTATATTAAATGTAAACATTTTACTCACTTCATAGGAACCTCTTTATAGTACAATTTGTTTTTACTGTATAATTAAATATTTTCGAAGTTCTGTTTTCCTTTGTAAACGAGTTGGTTTGGTAATTAAAAAAAACTGGTTATACCAAGTGCTCAGCTTCTGCAACCTCCTCGGCTTCGTGACATCCCTCACCATGGGAAAGGCAGGGAAAAGGGAAGAAGGTAGGTTATTGGTTGCTTATCCTGGGGTTTTTTGGGGTATTTTCTGCTCCCTGTTGCTGGTGGCCGCTATAAAACCTCAAGACGTGTGAGGGCTCATCTCCCTCAGCAGGTTTTTGGCAGAGCTGTTGAGTTCTTAGGCAGAGGGGACAAGGGCACAGATGCTTTTGGCTGAGCTGTGCTGCTGGTACAGCTTTCTCCAGGCCCAGCTGAGCTGATGCAAAACCAAAATACAGGGGGGAGGCATTAGAGGTGTGCAGCTGGGGAAATACAAGATGAAATCTCGCTCTCACAAAACACCCAGTTTGAGCACTCACAAAAAAACTCCTAAAAATCAGGTGAAGGCCCAAGTCCAACATGAATATTATTGCTGCAATATTCAGTGCATGATAGTTCAGAAACTGGACTGGAAACAAAGTTCAGACCCCCAGCTTACATCTCTCAGTTTCATATTTGCACGTGATCAGTGTCCAGAATTTGCCTCAGGAGCTCAGGGATATTTGCATATCAGCTTCTACCCCCCTCCCCACCCCACCCTTTGGATATTTCAGATTTACTGTAAAAATAAACAGCTTGGGAATTTTGGGAGGAGCTCTCTGCCTTGCCCAGAGAAGAGCTCACACTCAGCACACTGAGGGTCATCTTTATGGCCTTGTTTATCTTGGATTCTGCCTGGGATCCCCATGTGCAGCAGGAGCTGCAGAGGAAAGAGCCTCTAGTGTCCTTGGCACTATAGCAGCAGCCCCTTTCCTCTCTCCCTTTTGGCTCCATTTCGCCTTGGAACAGCTCTTCCCATGCCTGTTGTGTATAAAGAGCACAGTCTTGTTTACATCTTTTTCCCCTTGTAGCTTATGGAATTTATAAATAATATTTTATCTCACTTTGAGTTTTAAGAAATCAGAGATATGAAATTCTCTTTTGTTCTCTGAATTCAGTTTCTTTAGTTTTCCATTGTTAATGACACTTCCTTTCTAGATGCAAATTATTATCTGAGAACTACTTACGGAATCTGTTGCTCATAAGAGCTTTAATATTAAAACCAAAAATAATATTGCTGTCTGAATCAAATTTTTGTGTTAGAAAGACAGGAGCTTCTGAATTACTTATGTTATAGACACAAGTTTTGACAGCCCAACACAGGCAGAGCCTTAAAGGAGCTCCTTAAAAATGTGTTTATTAACACCTTTAGAGCCCACAGCTCAAATTCTTGTGGAGCTGTTCTAGTTTGAGGTCCTGTCACCACTGAATTCAAGGGGAGACATCCCAGTCATCCTCCCTTCCCCAGACAGTGGTTTGTCTTGACAAATATTACCTTCTTTATTTCCAAAATGTTAACAAAGAGTTCTGAAATTCCAAACCGTCATTTCTTGTTGATAGTTCAGCTCTCTTCTGTACTTCAGGGAAGCACCTTGCTAATGGATTAACATGCTATAGGTATAAAAAATTGCTTCCTAAAGATGTAGGTGGTGCTTCGTATGAAACATTTAAAATAAGCCAAGAGAAAACCTCAGATCTTCCCTATTCCAGGCAAGTTCCTAGGCTGTGTTCAACTCTTCCACGCATCCATCCAAGGTGAGGTACTAGAAAAATGTATTAATGCTGCTAAATCACAGCTTTTTATCTCTCTGTCTTGATACCAACATCCTGTGGTACCTTTTGTTTCTGCCTGCACTTTGAGTTTCTTGGTATTCCTGTTTTTCTTTAGATCCTCATCATGCACCCCTGCCAGGAGTTCCCAATCTTTTTATATATGGTGACTCACTGGGGAATTCCTACTCCTGAAGAGAGCTGATGAGGCCTCAACTCTTGTTTCTAGGAAGCATCCCCGATGTTTTTAAATGAGAAAACTCTGCACTTAAAACCAAGTTTTTATTCTGGAAACTTTTTTTCCCTTTGAAAAGTACTTTGAGAGACAAATTTGCTCATCTCTACTGACACTGACCAAAAAGCAGTCAGTGTCTCAGGGAGACTTGCTCCAGGCACTGTCTTGCTGGCTGCAGTCTCCCTGGCTTTTGGGATTTCCTGCATGAACTGCTGAGAAAAAGCTGGGAGTGAGTTTCAGATAACTCAGTGCTACCTGCATCCACACAAGGAAAGCTGTAGTATCCAATATAAAAAGAGTTTAAAATAAAATCTGGCTTGATGGAGGGTTATATACACCGGCTTCCCAAAACCCTTTTATGTACAGAAGAAATAAAAGTAAGGCTAGAGATTGAACCAACACTGCCTGGTCCAGAGAATGTAAAGCAGAGTCCAAGGGTATCCTTTGGCAGATCAACATGATCCAAATGTTTCAGGGACACCCTTTGCACCCAGGCTGTCACACTGCACAGTGTCTAGTCACCAGCTGCTGCCAAGGAGCTGCTGCTTCCTCATTCCAGCTCCAGAAGTTAATCAGCCAGGGTTGGGGGCCAGTCAACATCTACAGACTAAAAAAGCAGAGGAGGAAAAAAAGGCAAAAGCAGCAGAGTTGGTATTTACAGATACCAAAAGAGTCACAACACCTTTTGCTACTACTTGGCAGCATCACTCACTGTTGGGCTGCATTTACAAAGGAGGGTAGCAGTAGGAAATATATCCTGTGGTAGGGAATGGTGATCCACTTAGAGCACTTCCATGGAAAGCATCTCACAAGGGCAACTCCCTTAGAAATTTCCAGAAAAGACAAACAGCAAACAACTTACTTCTACATCCAGCTCCAGAATGTCAGCAGTTCTGTTCAGAAGGGACCCAATGTTGGGCTTTGTTCTCCCAAAGTCTCCATGCACAAACTCTTTAATGTAGCTGGAAATAGTGGCTAAGGAGAGGTGGATTTCACACCAAAAAAAATCAGAAGGGGGAAAAAAAGTGTCTTTTTTTACTCCCAAGTCATTTCTCAGTTAACCTCCTGTTAAGCCAATATTAAGAGAACTCCCAATTCCTGGCTTCTGACTCTGGTGCCAAAAACTGCACTGCTGACCTTTATTTTCTGTTTCATTCCAAAATGAGTGTAGACTTCAGAACAAAAGTGTAACTTGTAAGTAGCAACGATCTCCAGCCTGCAGTGAAGTGCATTAAATATTGTGGAAAAGCTCATTTTTGGAGGTGAAAAGCTCTCAATTAAATTAGAAAAAGCTTAAGTGTGTTTTTAACCAGCACATTTTTACATCTGTCACATACTTTACGAAAACTCCAATGTGAAATTGTGACCTAAAAGCAAATATTGTGCAGCAGCACAACTGCAGGAGAGCAGGGATTTCGAAACACCGCAGCGACCCGAGGAGGAAATTTCCCATTACCCCAATCACTCCCAGCAGGAGGCTGTTTGGCACCTGCCTTGTGTCAGGGCACCCAAAGGATACGTTCCTGCCTGAGTCTTGAGGTGCAGGCGGAAGTGGTGCTCGTCGATGTACTCGGATCTCATGGTGTGGATGAGCCGGCACCGCACAGCCAGGGGCCGCCGGTGGAGAACCCGCAGAGGGGTCTTCTGGTCCAGCTTTAACTCCTGGTACGAGAAGTAACCAAAAACATGAGGAAGGAAATGTGCAAAAGCTGCACAGATTGTAGGAATCGTGTGTGTTGTTAGCCAGGCCCATCTTTTTTATCTTGTGTTGTGGTAGTTGAGTAATCTCAAGGCAAGACCTGTTTTTCCAAGTTTATCAAAGGGAAAAGGCCAGGCCTCTCAGGGACCAATCAAGGCCTCACATGAACACGAACGAATGGAATCACAAATATAGAGGAATAACCTTGAAATCTCCATAGCCCTTTGCTGGAATGACTCCAGGATTCAGCTAAATCGGAGCCTCAGGGCAATCACGAAAAAAAAAAAATCCCACCCACAAAATGCTTTGTCTAAACTACAGCCAACCCCCTAGAAATAAAAGTGAGGGGAAAAAACCCTTAAATGAGATTACATCTCAGAACAGTCTTTTCAAAAGTTCATTCCCAACCCCCTTTCCCAAAGGAGATGCAGCAGTCTGAAAGGCAGCTTCTCAGAAGCAAGGGAAGCTAAAGGAAGGACTTCCCAACAGTTGTCTCCCTGAGCTATAACTGCTTAAGCCCTCATTTTGAGAATGAGATCATGGGCAAGTCCTGTAGGAAATGGTGCAACACACTAAAAACTGAACCCACCATCAGGTTGATATCTGGAGAAAGTTCTTGTTCCTGCACATGCTGAGCCTTCCTGAGGCCTCCCTGCACTGTCACAGACATTTCCACCTCCAAATTGTTGCAGCTGTGGGAGAACGGCTTTAGAGCAGAACAAAAGATCTTCTCTACCCCTCTCACTTACACAAGACACTATCTAAGCTAAAAAAGGGGTGTGGGTGTCAGATTTCCTCCTCTCCCATCCACTGATGTTGATGATCTGGTCTCCTGGAAGGTCAACATTACACAAGGATTTGTTGTCTCTGCTAACAGCCAGGCCCCTGTCCTGCTGGAGTGACTGGTGAAGGAAGGAGGGGTAGTATGGTAGTCCCTATAGCAAAAGAAACCCTGATTAAAAAAAAAAAAAGGCAAAAACCAAGCACAGAGCAAGAGATAGGCCAATGGATGGCATGTATTTGACTCTTCCCTAAGGCACCAGGACAGGTACTATTTAAATGAGCAACAAGAACTCCTCCTGCTACCTTGATATCATCTAGAAATGCAATGTCTTCTCTCTGTATTGCTTTGTCAGTCCATATTAAGGCACTGTAGGTCTTTGTCTTCTCCTCTTCACCTTCCTTCATATGACCAATTGCCTCTCTAAACAAAAGAAATTAATTACTCACTTAACATAAGCATAATTATACAGGGCTGTGAGCAAGAACACTTCCCAACTCCCCAAGTGTCGCTTTGAAATCCCTCGCCAGCGACGATAAACACTGACCTGGTGACAAGCTGTAAATCTCGAACCTGTATTTTGTCTGAAGAGTCATTAATTGCCTGTGATATTTAAAAAAGAAATCAGTTAGCAAAGCTGCTGGGTTTGAGAGGCAGCACATGCTTTATGAGTTCTGTGAGGTGCCAGTGATTTACCTGCTGAAGCCTCTTCATCTCCTCCGCAGTGAAATGTATCCTGCGAGGATTCACCAGCTCGATTGCAAAGGGCCTTCCTGGCAACAGGCACAGTCATAAAACATAAAAACATGTTGTTCTAAATTAATGCTGGAGTTTACACAGGAAGGCTGGGAGGTGTGAAGACTGTCTGCTGTTTCACAAACAGGGAGAGGACTGGCGGGCTTAGGGATGGAGCATCAGATGGAAGGGAAGAAACAAGGGACTTTTTTTTGGCTACTAAACCCCAGTATCAGCAATAAGTGCAAATTATGACTTCCCAGAAGACATCTTGTACAAGTCGGTGCTAATTAAAAAATAAAATAAGAAAAAAAGCTAATTAGCTTATTTTCTGTCACCTACAGCAATGCCCAGGTGCACGGCAAAGTTAAATCCCACTCCCTCAGCTCAACATCTGTTGCCAGAGTTATAACTCCGTGCTCAGGGCCAGGACAATCCCCAGCACAAGCAATGCCAAGAATCACACTACAAATCAGACAGCAACTGAAACACAGAATTGTTCATTTTTGCTGTTCCTTTCCCTTCTCGCTTGGCTACAGCAGCTTCAGCACATTGGAAAGCAGCTGACCTTTACAAAGGACTCAAGTTCAAAACGAAAACAAGGCTCCCCCACTCCACAGTCACAGTGAGGGAGTTAGAAGAATCCAACAGAAAACAAGAGAGGAATCAGTCTGACATGGCTTAAAAGCAGGGAGTGAATAAAATAAAATACTTTTAACTGACTATGCCTTTCCGTGCAGCCAAGGCCACTGAAAAAGGGCTCCTGTTTCAAGCTGGTTTTGAGAAGCTGTTTGGTCTTTGGGAATAAATATATAAATTGCACTAAATTGCTTCTGAGATAAAATTTCAAAGCATGCCTAGTCACACAGCTGGCATTCAGCAGGATCTGTTAGAGGAGCTCCACACAACCATTTCATCTCTGTGTTTCACAAGGGGTCTTCCAAGCCTTACCATTGCCTAGTGTCCTTACATCCACATCTTCTCTTCCAGAGGAAGAAAAATTAAAGCCTATAACAGATTTGAACAAGGCAGGTAAGCTTTAATTTTACATTTTGAATACTCTCTACAGCTTTTAAAAGGCAAAATATTTTCTTTCTAAACTTGTTTGCAAAATCTGCTTCAAAGAGTTGTCTTTATAAAGTGGAGCCTGCATTTCACAAACTGTCAGAGTTCCCGTTTATTCTCAAGTTTCTTGAAGAGCACTCCCAATTCTTTGGCCTGATTGAGACTACTACAACCAGACTAACATATCCATTGGGAGGAGAGGAGGGGGAAGTAGCAGGGGTTTTTCCAAACAAATATTTAATGCAATTTTTCCTTGGGCATTCTATGTCTCTAATTCCATATCTGTTAGATGACAGATGATGGGCAGTGATTATTTCATCTGGATAATCCCTGGATGAACATTTAGCTTGTGGAACTTTATGTACTGAGGAGAATAAATGAATTGAGGTAAGAAACATGAAGAGGTCAAAAGCCAGGCAGATCCTATGAAATACTTGTAGCAAAAACCTTCTTGGTACAAGTCATTTTATGAATTACCAACTGTTAGGAAGTTTGGTTAGGGAAAAACACTACCACATGAAACCAACACATTTGCACCATCAGATCCACTGAGGAGCTACTTCAGTAGGATAAAAAGATCTAGTTACTCCCAGATCACAGCTGAATAAAGTTTACAAGCTTTGACTTGGAAGGATCAGAGAAGGATAAAGAAATATCATTTTTTTCCATTATACTCCCATATTAAGGGGGTAGCTACCAAGAAAAAATCTTTTAATAATGATGAAAAATATGTATGGTAAGAGATCCCCTAAATACTTACTGTCTGCTTTGAATTCTGCCATTAGATGCTCTGAAATTAATTCTTCCACTGAAGATTCCAACTTCCGCTCCCCATCAATAATCCAGGGAGTCTGAGGTAAATTCCTGGAATATTTGTTGTATCTTCCTGTAAAAACCAACCACATTACTTCTAATCATTCTACAACCATGAGCAAACGCTGCAGACTTGCACAGCACATTTAACTTTCGTGGTTGCTTTGTGAAAATAAATTTACAGGCTCGAGCTTGTTTTATGGCAGGAGCAGTACACCAGCACTATGGAACACACGTGGCTGCATCCAGGAGAGTCGAGGTAGCCAGGATGGCCTTAAAGGTGGACTTGGGGAGCCTGTGGCTGCAGTCCTGCCTCCAGGTATAACCCTCCTCTATGAAATAATCCAGGTTCCAAGGAAGTTCTGCCGTTGTCTGAAGGCTTAAGGAAAGAAACCTAAACTAAAATGCTTTGGCTCACTATGAGGAAAACCATGCAAGGAGCAAAAAGTGCCAATAATAAATTAGGAGAAATGGCAGGAACCTTGAGATGGTGCCATGTAAAGAGACTGGCATCCTTGGATGATCCCAGGGATGTTTTCATGGCACCTCCATGACAGGCTATAATGAAAGAACAAGCCTGACATGGATGAGAAACATGAGCTTTTTTATGGATAGGTTTGATAAGAACTGAAAATATTCCCAAGGCAAGGAAATAATTCATAAAGGACGAGGAGCAACCTCCTGCTTAAACCACTTTCAACCTGAAACCTTGCATGTAGAACATAAAAAGAGTTCAGAGTTGCTCTGTGCATTGCTCTGTGCTTCTGACATCTCAGGGGTTTTGGGGTTTGTATCACATTTTCCTATCTCGAACAATGTTTCCTTCATGCAGTTCATCTGCAGAAAAAGCAACACAAACAAATGGGGAAACTGAGTAACACAGTTTCACTGGGGCAAGTAATGAAAGTAGGATGACTCATCATTCAGATGCAGCCTCACACTGCTAAATTCTCTTTCCACAAGATGGAAAAAGGAGAATAAGGTTTGCTTTTTTTTTTCTCTCAGCTCCCCTGTGGGGGCAGGCATGCCTGCTCCTACACTCCCCATTGTAATAATTTTAACTTTTGATCTGAACAAGAATAGGTTTTAAAAAACAGAAGGTGTTTCTTGATTTGAAAGCCCCTGAATCCTTAAAAAAAAGTTGGGGTGGGAAGTGATCACTAAAAACCAAAGGTAAGGTCAAGAGGACAATGTTGTGCTTACAAATTAAGATCCCATCTCATTTATTAAAAGCAAAATATCTGCACTGTACTCAATAAATTCTATTCTGGATTTAGTTCTTCAAAAATTAAACNAAAACCAAAGGTAAGGTCAAGAGGACAATGTTGTGCTTACAAATTAAGATCCCATCTCATTTATTAAAAGCAAAATATCTGCACTGTACTCAATAAATTCTATTCTGGATTTAGTTCTTCAAAATTTAAACTCCTGCCTGGATTTTTTTTTTTTTGTTGGAGCAAGATATAAACTATAAATAACAAGACCAGTATTAAATGACAGGCAGAAAGGAAACCCTCGGCTTTGCTCTTCATACTGTTGAATTCTGCTAAAACTATTCAATGAAACAACCTAAAATAAAACAGTGTGTTTGGAAAAGCCTAAAAGGAACTGGATATCTTGGATTCACAAAATGTACATCTGTCTAATCAGTAGTTAAAGATAAGAAATGGTTATATATAGAACATCAACCTCCCTGCCATTCACTTTTGCACTTTTTCATTTTTCAGTTCTCTATAGTCAGGATTTTTATCATCACGGTATGGTGGATTTAAATCAGAGGTTGGGTTCTTTTTAATAATAATAATTTTGTATGTATTTAAATAAGTTGTTCATACAAAGGACTAGAAGAAGGGTAGATACTCTGGCAGGCAGATGACAAAAAAGTTAAATCATCTCAACTCAGGGACACCCAAGTGTTGCTGTACTACCTGTCTCACCCAAACCTTTATAAATCCCATTAAGATTTGCAGTTTTGGACGGGATAATGTGCAGAGAAGTCCAGACGGTAAAAACCTCTGAATCCAATCACAAACCAAGGAAGTGAACAGCACTGCTGGGAGCTTGCTGGTGTGGAGGTGCCTTTCCCAAACCATTATTCTGAGGGGATCTGTAATTTCTAACTTTTGACAAAATACCATCTTCAGCAAAAGTCAAACATAATTTCTTCTCCTTTCAAACCACTCTTGGATAGAGCTGGATTTGTTTCTTTGCTCCTTACACTTCATTAAAGGAATTAACAAACAGCACAGATCCTCTGGGTCTCAGGGCAGTGTTACAAAGTTCTGCTCAAGACAACACACCAGCAAATACATGGATCACTTTACCAGCCACAAAAACTGCACCATTATTGCACTGAATTTCCAGAGCATCACAGATCATCTTTGGTGAACCTGGGGGACATGGAAAGTGCCTGTATTAAAAATAAAAAGAGAGTAAAACATATTATCAGTACCAGAACAGGATGGAGCATCACCAAAGCAGTAAAAAGTGTCTATTGTTGGCTTTCCACTGGATGTGATTTTTACCATATTAACAGCACTTGGTGTTTTCTTATAACTCAACTCCTAACATTTTGGAAATATGGGAATATTTCTTGTAAAGGGAAGCTTACCTTACAAACTCTAAAGTTCAAAATAATCTTTTTAATTAAAAGATCAGAAGTGATTTTCTATTGCCAGAAAGAAAACACGTTTTAACCAGTAAACCAACAGAATTTAAACAATCAAAAGTTCTTTTAAAGCCACCCTACCACTACTTACCCACTGAATATTTTTCTCCCCTCCCTAATTCTACACAAAAGCACAATACTAAGAAATAGTTTCAGTATATACTTACTTGAGAAAATCCTCTTCTTTTATCTTCTCCAGGGCTTTTATAACTGCCATTCTGGTGAAAACAGACTGCACAGTGAAATAAAAAAATGAGTCAAGAACTAAGAAAAGCAAAGAAAGGATATGCTTAAGGAAGAAAAAAGCACTGAAACTTACACTGTGCAGTTTTGTCACTGCTCACTTGGGAGCCCAGGTCCAAATTTGCAAAATAGTTTAAAAACAGAATCCTAAATCCATGAACAGAAACCTAAACCAGTTTCATTTTCAGGAATGAAATATACCTAAGTCCCAGCTCTTATGTCAGTGACAGCAGGCAGGTAGTTCTGCTGAAAATAAGCCTGTTGAGTAGGAATCTGTTTCTGAAGTTCAAAAGTTGATTGATTCTCAGAACTAAGGTCTCTGAATGGTGGGGCTGGGCAGTTCCTCCTGTGGAAAGCAAGCAGCTTCCCACTCCCAAGCTGCAGAAAAGGTAATAATAATACAGCAGGAGCCACAACTGCCAATCCCTGTGCACAGCCAGGTGCTGCTGGGGGTAACTCCAGTGAGAATTCACGTTCCTAGGACAGGAGAAACAAGTGTTGTAACAGGTGAGGTGAAATCCTGCTCTAGGAAGGCTGAGGACAGGAGAAGGTCTCCAAATGAACCTTCTAATCAAGCACGGTCGGGTCTTGAAATCCACCAAGGATGGAGCCTGCACGCCCTCTCTCCACAGCCTGCTCCACTCTCAATTTCCTCAAGGTAAAATGTTTTTTCTTGCATCTCCTCTGAACTTCTCATTTCAGCATATTCCTGCTGTGTCTCATCCTTCCACCACACTCTGTGAAGACCAGCCTGGCTCCCTGCTCTCAATAACCTCTTTTGGCACTAGGAGGAAACTCAGTTGGATCCTCCCCAAAGCCTTCACCAAGAACCTTGGAGAAGTCCAGGCTCCTCAGCCTCTCCTCCCAGGCCCTGGACTGCCCTGATGGCTCTCTGCTGAATTTCCAATTTAATGGTGTCTTTTTTGCAAACTGGATTGGGGATTTGGGGGGGAAAAAAAAAAAAAAGAAAGATACTGGGTCACTGTTTGGGACAATTCAAGTCCTGGCTCTAAACAGAGTGCCTGCGTGTCTTCAGGAAAGCTCTTTCTCCTTCTAAGCATAAAGTAGAGATAATAGCACTTCCCTTCCGCATAGAACTGATGAGCTGGAAAACCCTGAAAGCAGCAGCAGGTTTAAATAACTATCTACACAGACAGCACAGAAATTTTCCCTCAGAAGCCAGTTTTTACACCACTTCTCTGATTAACACAGCCCTTGAAGCCCAGCTTCTTTGTGAGGACGGACCTCTGACAGCTCTTCAGAGCTGGTATTTTTCTTTAGATACCCCCACATTTTGTTGCCTGTGTGGTTTTAACAGCCAAGGCCTGCTGTTTTAGCTCCTTATGTGGGATTTCCCCCCTTTTAAAGGACAGCAATGCAGCAAGCAGTGAGTTATAACAACCCTGCTAAAAAAAGAGTGGCGTTTATTGGTCAGGTGGAGTAGAGTCAGCAGAATTCCTGGGTCAGACTCTGCCTCTGCCAAACACTGGCAGACTCTTCACCAGAAAGAATAAAAGGCCTTGCAATGGCTTCAGATAGAAGTTACTTGCTCTCCCTCTGATCACATCAACTGTCCTACTTGTATCAGTTTCCCTCTGACTGGTTTTTTATCCTCACATGTCCCTTTTTCCCTCAATGGTTGTGTGTGTGCTCAGGGTCTGCAACAAGTGGCAAAGTCCCTTTTCTTCCCCCCCTACCCCCCTCCAGAGGCAGACAGGATAAAACCATCCTGCATGTATCCTGGCTTTTATTCAGATCAGAGGACATGAAAACTGCAGTGTGATCATTTCCCTTTTGGCTGCCGAGTCTCATCTTCACAATGTGACTTATCTGAACTGCTTCACCCACAGAGAGCTTGAGGATCATCTTTTATGCTACTTTTAATGCATTACAATCAAATTCCTAGATCTTAAGGGAGGTATTTACAGAGCACATTCCTAAAATTATGGCCTTTAGACAGCGTGGAAAATGAACGACCCAAAGAAAAGCACCAAGCTCTTGGTTTTCCTAAGCTGAGAAGTGTGAAGTGAATAAAGGAGACAACTTTATTTTCAGACAATTGAAAACTAGAGAGCTTTTTGATGAAGGAAAACCAGACATTGAACACTGACTGAATACCCAGATAAGTTGTAGCTATTGTTGTGAAATTCTGAATGTGAGAACAGAAATACAATGATGGGATCTTACCTGTTTGTTCTTCGCTGGTTTGAAACAGTCTGGGCAGGCTGTGGCTCTAAACACAGAAATGAAAATTAGCTGCTCCTCTTACACAGAAATAAATAAACAGACTCACAAGCACAGCATGTAAATGGTTTTTGTACCCACACATCCAGTGTCTCACTTCCACAGCTTAGCTCAGAGCAGATTTTAAAATTCCCTTTATCCTAAACCACAAATGCAAGATGTGCATTGCTTGATCCAGAGAAATCAAGGACAAAGCTGTGTAAGGCTCTTCTGCTCTGACCAACACCACTGTGTCTCAGCTTTGAGATGGGATGGAAAAGCAAACAAGTTTAGCTTTCAGTCCTTTCTAATCTTTCTCAATAAAGGTCATGATTAATGTTTTATGTTCTATGCAAGATTTGCTGACACCTTGAAATCTGTACTTGCTGCTCTTAGACAACGCCCACTACAACCCTGAGATTCAAATTGTCCCTCCTGGAGAGGAAAATTCAATTTCCTACTGAAAAAGTAGCCCCAGGTGTTCACTACCACTTGTGCTTTGCCTGTTCAAAAGGAAACTATTGGCTGTTTCACAAAAGTGAAAGCCAAGTCAGTGAAACACTCTTTCTGAGTAGTGTAGAGGAAGTTGCTGTTCCTATTATTGGATTTCTATGTATGCAGTCAGAGATATTTCTGACCTCCAACCCAATTTATCATTTCTTGCTGGTGCTTTTCAACACCTCTGTAACTGCTTCAGATTCTAAGGAAGCAGGTTTTGCTGTTTCTATACAAACAACTTCCCTGGCCAGTCTGTGACACAAAGCAGTGCAAACTCCCTCTTCCAGAATTTCAGTATCACCTTAGTCTTAAATATCTCAAAATATGAATGGACAAGAGCCAATCCAATCTTCCATGTCAAACCATGGGTCATTTCAGCACACCCACCTCCACACAACTGTGTAAGAACAGGTAAGAAACTGCAGAGACCATGCTTGGAAACCCACTCCAAAAGCACACCTGGAGTTCTCCAGGTTGAGACAAAGTCCTGCTTTGCTCCCACAAAAACCACAACTGTCACTATTACTGCGACAATTGCCAAATTGATTGTATTTACATCAAAACCAAACCACTGCCTCAGAATCCCAGCCACTCACACAAGCAGAATGCCCTGGCACCTCAGGAATTACTGTGTAATTAAATTAGGTAATGTGCTGTTACTTCAGCAAAGAGTCTCAAACCTTAATTGCTGTTTAAGTGTGCCACAAAGAGAAGGCAAATAAAGGGATATTGTCAGGTCACCTGGAATAAACCTGAGTAATTGGAATGTGGAATGGAACTTCTTTACAGCTTTCACCTCTACAACTGCTCTGCCTGGAACACTAACACTGGCACCATAACATGTTCAACATCAATATTCCTGAAAGGCCAGAAAAAGGATGGAATGATGTTCTGAAAATATGAGTGAAGAGGTTTCAGGGGAAGGAAGCTAAATTAAATAAATTAGAACAAAAGGGTGCAGGATCCAGAAACACTTCAGTACAGGATTGCAGGAACCATTATTTAGAACTATAGTTTGGCCCTACAATTTTCTCCCTCTTTTGCCCAGTCTTGAAGAAGCTGGAAAGATGTTCAGCAAACACTGGTAATCATTGTTCCCAATACCTGCTCCTTCCAAGCTTCCATCCCCCACTTCAAGACAAACAAAAAATGCAGTTGTGGAAAACCAAGAAAATGGTGGAATGAGCGCTCAAAGATCACAAATTGCCAGAAGAGAAATCAGGGAAATAAAGGCTGCAAGAGAAATCTTCAGTTTCAAGAAATTAATTCACTATTCAACAGAGATGTCTCTGCTGAGCCTCTTTCTGTGCTAAGGTTTAACTTGCAGTAGGCACAAATTAACTGAGTGAAACTAAGTTTTCCAGGAAGCATCAACAAACAGGAAGAGTAACGCTAATTATCCAGAATATACTACAGCTAGATTTTGAGAAATCAGATTAAATGGCAACTAAATTCACAGAACTATTTTGCTTCTTTGTGTACAGCAGGTGCCCTACTGGGCCAGGCCAGAGGCTGTGTGCAGTGGCCAGGGAACTTCTGCTTGTTTTCATCAACCAGCTACATTGGATTAACTCACGTCAAAGCCCTCCCTCCTGTCCATGTGTCTTACAAGAGCAGGAAAACCTATGTATGACCTCAAAAGATTCCCCCACCTGCAATTACATGGTTTGAATTTTTTTAAATGATACAGGGAATGACTTTGAGAAGGGCTGAAACTGAACAACTCATATGAATGCTTGTCTTCCAGTTCAAATCAGAATTCAGGATGGCTTTTTTTACTGATATTAAAGAGCAGAATTAACCAGAAATGGTGTAACTTCAAGCTCTGCAACTTTATGTGGATATGAGGAAATCTAGATGCAGGCCACATTCTAGTTTATAAACACTGCATATTCTCCTCTGTAACAAATCCAAACCAATGATGTTGCACAATATTTAGATAAAGATCTTTTGTTACTTGTAGAAAAACTTACAGGAAATGGCACTCCTCGTCTGTTTCTCGGTGAGCAAAGACCACGCTAACTTCAAACAAACTCTAAATTAAAAAAAGAAAAAAGTGGGTGGTAATAGTTTTTTAAACAGCCAGGGAGGATATTCTCAAGCACCTATATTGTAGTTTTAGGAAAACAATAGAGACAGCAGTGGGAGTAACCCATTTATTTATGTTTAAAGATATTAAAAGGTGTGCCAGGGCAGCATTTGCCTTTCTGAAGTCACCAGAGATGATGTGAGAGCACTTCACAGCCATGAGTGACCTGCACTGGTCCCATCCTGTGCAGGGCTGAGGCAGAGACAGCCAAGGCTCAAAGCCTATTACGGTCACTAAGCCCCAGAGCCCTCCCAGAGTGCAATAAAGATAAAACCCTGCAGTAGTCACCACTGTAAAATTTAGTCAGGGGCTTCCTTTGCAGTGCCTGCATGGCCTTGGGGCAAAGAAAGGCAACATGTCCTCCTGGATTGACAGCTAGCCCAGGAACTCCAGTGCAATCTCCATTCTGCCCCCAATTCCCTCTCTGGCCTTGGGCAAACAACACTCATTACTTCTGTTACTCAGATACCAGAACACCTCAGGAGGGCTGTTGAAAAGATTGGCTAATATTCAAGTGCCTTGTAGATAAAGGGCACTAGAAAAACAACTTTTATGGTACAGGGATGTCTGGAGTGGCTCAGTGCCTAAGTGGTGTAGAGCTTTTTGCTAACTTGGTATGTAAGAAGTTTATTCCTTTCTAGATCATCTTCAGGGTAACTGAGTGGGTTTTTTCTTCACTAAGACAAAAGGGATGCTTTCAATTAGCACTCCTGGGAAAACACAGTCTGTAATTATTATGGAAGCTGATAAATCAAGACAAAGTGAATCTAGTCCTGGGGTCAGTGCTATGGCTGGTGACAAGTATGACCTACAGACTGCTTTAGGAGTTTTAGCCATGATTGCAGAAATTTTACATTCAAGATGATTCAAGGTGCTTTTAAATTTGGCAACAGCTGATTGCCACGTTCAGTCAATGCCTTTCAGAAAGATTTTAACGATGTTAGTCAGAATCTGCAAGTTGAAAACAGTTTGAAAGAAACATTTCTATTGCCTACGTAGGGGTGTTGCAGGTCCCAACAAGCCCATTTCTAGTGTTCATTAAAGTGAACAAGGACCAGTCTTTTCTCTTTCAGTACATTTCAGAATTATATTTTATCCACAGAACCTGAATAACTGCACTCCCAGAGCAGTAGCAAGTGTTGGCAGTGACAGGAGAGCAAGGAAGGAATGTGTGAGCATTCCTCAGCCTCTGCAAAACAGGGATCCTGGAACAGGGGACAACTGAAGAAGTCTCGTTAACAAAAGGGGGTTGACAGCACAAGAGATCCAGCATAAGCCTGTGGTGGTTTCAGAAGATGCAATGATCTGTGTACACAAAAATGAAGATTGGGCCCCTCAGGACTGAGACTTGGAGATCTCTGGTTAAAAGAACTTCCCCTCTGCTTTTCCCTACACTGAATGTAGAAGCAATTCAACTTGTTTCTCTGTTAATAAGCAAACAAGGATAGATTTTTATTTCCCCACATATGTTAAAGTGTATAAATACAAATATACACACACAAACACATATGAAAAAATAATTTAAAAAACAAAGAAAAAAAGTGTTCTGTTATTTATACGAGACCTTTCCATCAGAAGGAACACCCAACTCTTCTGACAACTGGGGATGAATAATCCACTTATAAGCTTCTTTCAGCTGAACAATGTCATCCTTTGCCAAGGGAAGGCCCAGATTTCTGAATCACAAAGAAATAATAACTTGCACAGGGGTCTGTCAAAAATAGATACATGACATACAATATTTCAAGACAAACTTCAGTAACTACTGCCAAGTAAAACAGATTCATTTTTTTTCTGTACAGTGAGGAAACTGATGCCAGAGCTTCCTGTGAGATCAAAAGTTGCAAAAGTCTTTCCAGAGCCTGCCCAGAGAAAAGCTGAGAAAGAGGGAGATGCATTTCCAACCACTTGTTTGGGAACTTAGAGAGCAAAAGAGATAAGAAACCCCAAGTAAGGTCAAATCAGGTAAAAAAGAAAAAACAAAACACACAAAAACCAGCTGGCATCTTATTCTTTGTAAGCATCAGGTAAACTGGACTATAAAATCAATGTTTATATAGACAAATGGTGTCTATATGAAGAGTTCTTGTCAGACAGACAGACAGAGCACTACTCACCTCATCTCCTGCTTCACCCCCAGCCAAGCAGCACGCTGCAGATCACCAGCCACGCCCAGAGAAAAGAGAGGAAAAAACAAAAGCAAGTGAAATTAAGGCTCAGAACTCCCAACAATGTGAGAGACTCTTTGCAAAAGGAGAACTGTTTTTAAAACTCATGGCAAAAAGGAAGTATCCAGAATTTAGATTTTGCTTCAGAAGTGGAAAGATGGAATTGCTGTGAGTTTTTATTTCTAAGACATCACTTTGCTCTTCACCTCAAATCCTATCTGGCTTTTAAAAAGAAAAAAAAAAAAGAGGCATCATTAAACACTTTGGAACTTGCTACTAATACTGTAATTACAAAAAGACTCTAAGTCATCAGTTATCTACCATACAGAGAAATGAAAAAAAATGTCTAAATGAATGGCATATGAAAGCTGATTGACTTAAATTAATAAACCCTCAAATTCAGCTATCACCCATTATAAAAAAAATGAAATTAAAAATATACTTGGTCTTATGGCAATCACAGAATTGCCCCCTTATTTAAAGCACACCACTTAGTTTAGGAGAATAGGCTACATATGGAAAAGGTGAGGAACAGAAGCAATAATTGTAGAAATCAGAGGGAGCTTTTAGTACAAATGCTCGAGTTCACTAACAACTAATAAGAAGAGAAAAGCTCCCCTCAAAACTTCCTACAATGAAGCACAACAACATTTTCAGTTCTCCTCTACTAGCAACAACTACAAAATACATTAGGACTGGCAAGAACCCACCTAAGTAATTCAGTCTGTGTCACCATTCTCACGGAGGATGAATTAAAAAAATCAAGTTGTTTGATTTGAAACCGCCACAAGGAATAGTTTTCAGTCTGTAGGTTGCAGACTTGTCTTACATTTTTCATATACTTAAAGAATAACCTCCCTCAAACTCTGCTGAAGGAGTCATTGTAAAGAAAATAATTCTATTGTCCATTGTCAAGGAAATAATTCTAAGGAAGAGGTTTGAAAACATGTCTCAAACTTCAAGGAGCAGGGCCAGGATCACATGGATATCAGAAGGAACCACATCATAGATCTCTTTTCCATGCTGATAAGGAACTCAAACAAAAAAAATTAGTCTGTTATCCTTCCTTTGGTACCTCTAAAAGAATGAGGGAACCCTAAAAACAGTGCTAGAAATTAAGAGGGAAGAGGGATTGTGGAGAGAGGGCACGAACTTTGTTAGATCCATGATACACAAACCCAGACACTGCTGAACAAAACCAATGCAGTTGTGGTGATGGAATGCTGTTTGCTCAAATCCACTGTGATTCATTATCCTGCAGTTGTAGACAGTATGAGTAAGGCTGCTTCAATTGAAGTATATTGTAATCCTGTTTGCATAATGACCCAGATAAAATCATAAATAAAAATAGCTGCAGTTGAAATTCCTTGAACGTAGCTGTGAACTAGAGGATATGACAACCCCAGAACTGGGCCTAGGAATCTGCATTTGACAAATGCCAATTTATAAAGAAAGTTCTGCCATGCCTTGATTTAGAGCACAGGCAGGTTTGGGACTCAATGGGGTGGCTAATCTCACTCCTCTTCCCTGCTTTCTGCAGAAACAATTACAAAATAGACAAAACTTCTGCATGGGAACAGCTGTGCTAAAATGAAACCACAGGTCAAATTTCATCTCCTCTCTCTTGACTTCCAAGTTGAAAGAGAATTAAAGAAATTACTTTTCCCCTTCAATTAAGGGGCAACAATAGATGAGTGTACTGCAAGCACAGAAGCCAAAAGATCCCAAATTCCAAATCACATTCAACCACCAAGCCAGCCAAACCCCTCTGCTCTCTCCCAGATGTACATGGAGCAGGGGATCAGATCCCTCTACGTCGTAATTACTTCATGTTTGTGAAGTGGTTTGAAAATGAAAAATGCTCATTACAGAGCTGAAGCCTGCAGGGCAATGCTTAGCAGCAAATACATCTCTGGACTACACCAGCTCAGGCACTGTACTGATTCCAAGCTGCAGGATATTATTCTGGTGCTACCTGAGGGAGCACAGGGGCTACAGTTGAAATACCATGTGCAACCCCAGCCACAGCATTGTTTCAGTGTATTAGAAAAGAGCTTGGAGATGGGGAATTCCAGGATGAGGCACAGCCAGCCCTACAGGGAGTAATGACTACAGATGTTATTTGCATCAATGTCCTTGTAGCAAGTACCAGGATGATGGATCACGACTGAGACCACAGACAGAGCCAACAGTCACCCTTGTGAAGGGCACGACTCACTTCATATTCTAATAGAGTTGTCTGACATAAACTGGGGACTCCTGTATTTATGATTTATTTCAATCAAATCTCCTACTTGTGGAAAGAGGCAATTGCTTCCTTGCATCACAGATACAAATACTATGCAAATGTAGATTTTATGTCCCGCTCTTCTCCAGCTCCTCTCGTACATTTTAGACTTGGCAGGATGACAACTGTCATAATTAAATGAGTTGAAGGTAATAGTGAAAGGCAGTTTCTGGGGTTTTTTGTTAAAAAGATGATGGAGAAAATCTGTGCATCACACCAGAGGGCAGTGGGAAGGAGGCTGCCTTTGGGTGTCCTTTGATGCCAGGATTACATGTGTTCCTGTACAGAGCAGGCCAAGGAATTAAAAGCAGAATTTAACAAACGACCTCTTTTCAGCACAAAGCATTTTGAGATATCCTGACATCTGATTTTGATCTTTTCAGACATTTTTACACATTACATTGCTGCTTTTCTGTGGCTGTAAAACGTTCTCTGTATCTTTGCTGTTTCGTCTATTGGCTCCTTCGGGCCACCGNAGTAAATAAACCCCCATGATTTTTAAAGTTCTTCCTCTGACATCACCCCTTTTTACTCTTGCAGTTGGAGCAAACAGCTGGTTTAGCATTTGGCAAGACTGGAGGGATGGAATAGAAGGGACAGCAGGAACTTCTAAATCCAAACCTTCTCCCAAAACCGCTTCCAAAGGGAACAGATCCGGTTTTGGAGCTTCCCACTCACTGATTTCACTCCATCTATTAATTGGTGGGCCCACAGCACAACTCTTGCTGCCTTGGCTGTCCCCAGCACTGCTGCTTTGCTGGAACACAAGTCAGTCCGAGAACAGTGTGAGGACATCCCTCACCTGAACTGCAGTGCAACACCACCCTCTACCGAGGCTTCCTGCAAACACCAGGTGCTCTTGCAACACCTCAGCTTTCACCAGGCTTAAAGCTGGAGCAAAGCTTGGGAAAGTCTGACCTACATTTGGGGTTCCCAGAGCATCACAGGCATCCCAATACTCACCTAGCCTGAAAGTGCTTTTTGACAGACCTCACTTTTTGGAGGCATCACAAAACACAATGGGATTCAGGGCAGTTCACCCAGCCAGAAAGAACAAAGCAAACACACCAATTATGTTCAGTTTAAGATGGGAAGTAGAGAAGAATTTATGTTCCAGAAGATTTAGGAGTAGAATATTTGTTAGCTGTTACAGTGGCATTTGCCCAAGATGCCAGACCTAACAGCACAAATCACCCCTACAAGTGCAGTAGATTATTTAACAAACTGTGGGAGCAGAAGAGACCTCACCACAGCTTCACAGATAAACCCAACACCATCTACACTTCTTTCTGCCATGTTCACTGAAGCTTCCACCACATCTTAACCACAGCAGGCATCTGTTGTACAGATTTACTTGTTGCCCTTTAAAACACTACTTTAGCATCAATTTTAGAACAGTACTTTTGCATCACTTTATATCAGAAAGCATGGGAAGATTGCAAAATATCTCACAACTAAGTGTCTTTTCCCATCATTTAAAATGCTGAACAAGAGTTAATCCTCAAATTCCTTCATTTGCATTCTGCACTACCAATTATCATTTATCCCTGGAAAGGCAGCAGCTGTGCAGTTCTGTCTCCAAGAAGATCCACAAAGCAGAGCTGGCATCTGCACCAAAGGGAACAACTCACTGAGGGTTTAAACAAACTCCTTTTAGGTTTTCAGATGTAAAGTAACTCCTGGGCTAACTGAAAACTGACTCAGGCCCTTTATTAATTACCATAATACTCACCCACGAGGAAGGGGAGAGCAGACTTCACTTCCAGCACGTGCTTTTGGATTTTTTAAACAATAACAATTAAAAATCAAAGTACCTCCAGCTCATACACTCCACAGTCACTTTCTTAAATATGTATTTAATTATTTAAGTTACTTACCTCCCTGACAGACAGCTGTGGGGGTAGTGACACAGAAAATACAAAACTAGTGAACTGGTAGTCAGCAGAATTAACTTTTTGGCACACCTGTAAGAGAAGGAGCTTAATATTAAACCACAGCAATGGGACTCAGCTGATAATTTTTATTCTAGAACAATCACTGTGAATTCATGTTAACACACACTCAGAGAGGTGTCCAGCATACAAACCAGAGTAATCACTAACAACTTACTGAAATATAAGCTTTTTTGTTCTGGTAAAAAAAAATTACTAACAAACTGTATCCTTAGTCCTATGAAACAACCAAAGTCACTATTTTAAGGCCAATTGTGTATTGAAATTTTAGGTGAAATCCGCATCTCAGATAAGGAAATTCATGTATCAAATAATTAGGCTTTGTGGTGCCTTAACAAGTGCTGTCAGATGTTCCATTGCTACTGAAGAGAGTAGCTGTGAAACAAGTTTTAGCAGGGGAGTCTGTAAAAAGATACATATTCTGCCCATGGAAACAAAAAAGAAACAATTACATTCTGCAACAACAGAAACTATATGCTGTGCTTTCTGTCTAGTCCCATTTTTAATAACATTCCTGCTATTAAACCAAATCCTTTTCCATCAAAACTCTGTTAAACATCTGAGATGTCAGTGTGAGTTTTCTAGCTGATATTTCAGTTTGTCACATGAGCAATTTGACTGCTCAGAGATGGTGTGTGCAACACTCTGTGCCCACATTCTCTCCTAACTCACATTTTCTCTATTATCCACAACCTGTTGTATCACCAAAACATTTTATTCCTCTGTGGTACTTCATAAGGACAGGTTCATGCTGTATTAGAAACATGTAGTTCAGAGAACAGCCCTTGATGACTCCTCATTTTCCTGTCACATGAAAAAGTGAAGGGAGGTTGCCAGTTCCACTGAGATTTTCCTTGAGAGTAGCTGAACCTCAGGTCATCTCCTAAATTCACGTAACCACATATCTGTTAGTGCTTTTTTTAGGAAAGTGTGCTCCCTGCAGTCATTCCATTGCACCTGCACTGCTATTTTATAAAAAAAGTGCCACTATGACACAGCCTGGGCAAAATTTGGTCCCACCACAGATGCAACTTCCCAGCTGCACAGATGTGCAAACACTGCCCAGGAGCAGAATGGAGTTGAATTCTGCCATCCCCATTTCAAATATTCAAAATAGGTAAATGTTTTGGTTTGTTTTCTGGTCTCTTTCTTTCAAAGAAAGAGAAAACATTTCTTTTAAAAAAAACAGCAAAGAAACTGCACGGTGTTTCCAGTCAGCAGCTCTATACTCTTGGCCCCAACACACACAAGCTCAAGCTCCAAAAGGCTAAGAACAGAAATTCACCTTTTTAACAAAGTCAGCCTCGCAGAACTCCTGGAGAATTCCCAAACACACGTTGCAAACCTTCCCAGCCGAGCTCTCCATTGCAGCATTCCCCTCGTCAGCCGAGGGAACCTGCGGGATGGCCCCGTTGTGGTTCACATCGTCAGCTCCTTCTTCGCTGTGTTCAAGCCTGATTCTCTTACAGGGTGGGTCACCCACATCCAAACAGGCTGTGTCTTCTTTTTCCTGATTGTTTTGCAGAAATTCCTGTAAATCCTTCATCAAATCCTAACATAAACAGAGGAATCACACTGTGTTTGTTTTTGCTCTTTAACAAACAAAATCCATAAGGCAGTAACTACCCATTCCAGCTGAGCCTTAGTGTATGCAACTAACAACTTGGAATTTATACCCAAAGACATCTTTAGGACACAATTCAACAGCTCCAAGCTGCATTTCTCTCAAAATAGAAATTTCCAGAGAAAATGTAGCTGAACAGACTTGTTTATCATTCAAGAATAAAAACATTTTTCAGACCTGACTTGCAGAAACACATTTATCTTTGCCCCATTCAATGAAAAGAGACATTTAGAGCTTTCTTGTAATTTAGATTATGTTAGAATTTATTTCCTCCAACTCCACTAGCCCAGAAAGAGAGTTGGCCACTGTAGCATAAAAAGAAAATGAGAGAAGAAACAGGTGGGGGTGAAATTAAATACACAGAGTGAGAACCTTATATCAGGAGAAAAGCCTACACAAATTAAGAATTACCTCCATGTCTCTGATTTATGGAAGGATGAGAGACAAGACATAGTTCAGGAGGAAGGATTCACTAAAAGGTCTTCAGTAAGGAAGACAGCAGTTACTGTGTTCATGCAACTCAAGAGGAAAATTAGGTAGAGATGCAAAAGAATAAAAAATGGCAAAATGAATGAACACTCTTTGAATAATTAACAGAAATGGAAAAGGATAAGGAAGAAAGATTTTAAAAATTAATTCTGGAGAGTCTAAACTTGAACAAAGGTGAAAAAATCAAGGCAGGCACCAGCAAAAATAAAGAGGATTAGAGCAAGCAAATGGAGATGTTTATTTGGCCTACACAACGAAACAAGTGTTAAAGAACCAATACAGAGGGTGAGCAAAGAGCCAAAACCAAGCTGAGGAGTTTCAAACACAAGAAAAAAGGCAACAAAGACTGTGCAGAGCTAGGAAAAATGTATAGGACACTGAATTTCAGCACTAAGGTCAGCAAAAAAGGACATCTAATAACACTGTGTTTGACTGATTTATCCTTAACCTGTGCTCCTCAATTCTTCAGTTGCATTTTCTACCAGCTCTGCAATTTAATGTAAATTTCCTTTACATTAAAGAAAAAAGAACAGAGGGAACAGTCATAGCTGCTCTGCCCCTAAAGTCACAGAGCCATGCTCTGCAGAAGATAACATCCTCTGTTTTCCAGTGTTTTCAGGCAACTCTCACAGCCAAATGCAACATTTAACCCACAACAATTGTTATATGCTGTGATTCTTGTAATTCCTCCAAACTGCACTGTGCAGCAGCAGCCACTCTTAACAAGTCCTTTTGCAAAGCATTTTCCTCTCAGGCAGAGAGCCCAAGAACACAACAAAGGACAAACCTTGTGTGGATGTCTATAAAGCATCTGTGATCCCACACCGCAGAACCTCAAAATACATCGTGGGCAAGTGCCAGTGTTGAGTAACAGCTGAACAATTGGTCTGTCCTTCTCTGTTAGTGAAGACATGCTGGGTAATTCTAAAGTTCAACATAGAAAGGAAAAAAAAAAAAATATCTTAGAATAAACACAGTTCAGCAATTCAACAATAAAAAGACTCAACTGAGACTTAACTGCACCATATTTAGAGTAATTGGAATTTTTTTTGTCCTCCAGAGAAAATTAGGGATATATGCTTGTTTTAAATCACAGGCACAAGAGAAGTGGAAGACCAACCCAACTGGGGCAAAAGCTTCTGTATTTCTTAGGTTTTTCCTAGAAAAACCTGAACTTGAGTTCTGACAAGGGAATGCTAAGCTTTTGCCCAGTTTTATCGTGGATAAAGTACATGACATGGTAATCCTTACTGAATGAGGGAGAGTGGAGCTAAAACATACTAGGGCAAATTTAAAATGGAAATTCCTCCTAAAATTGCAGTGACTAAAGAATGAGTGTGTTAAAATCACAGGGGGAAAAAAAAGGATCCTCACACCACCCCCTTTTGTCACACAAAGCCCCTCAAATTTTTTAAAGATTTATTTCCCTTCTCAATATAGGACTCCTGTTTTTGTGAGAAATCTCATAATGCTCTTTTTCCCCCTTAAAATATCATGGCTAATTTGGTTTCCTGTCATTCTCTCTGTGCAGAACTTTAGGACAGACTGATATTTTTTTTGGCCGAAATTTTGTCATGGGGTAGAGCTCAGCATTTTTTTGGAAAATGAAGAAGAGAGATTCCCAGTGAGGTGCTCACCCTTCCTGGACATGTAGGAAATTTCAGGAGGCATATAAGGATAAGCACAACTGTTCAGACCAAAAGTTTAATGAGTCTATTGTCACCCAAAGCGTGAATAAACTGCTGCCACAGGAAAATATGTGTGTACAGGGCACACATCTCTGCCAAGTGCTCTCTGCCTCCAGTTACTCCTGGTTTTGGGGGAGTCTTTTGATCAAGTGTGGTTTGCCTGTTGGTGAACCTTAGTAGATCCTTCCTCCAGTGTCTGTTTGAAATTCCTTTGCCTCTGCATCCTTCAGCAAAGAATTCCACAACACCTACAGACCAATGAACCACCTGATTTTGTTTTGGGCTTAGCTCATGTAAGCAATATTTGATACTCTCCAGTTCTTGTGTCCCAAGAGATGAGATATATCCATATTCTCCATGCCACCCACGGTCTGTTCCACCTGCAATATCCAATCCTGCTCAGGAGTACCCTGCACAGAAATACTGCAGCCATGGAAAACCTCCACAGCATGGAAAAGTTATTAATTCAATGAATTTCTTTTGTCCTGAGTTTGGATGCTTTACGGTAACCTGTAAAAACCAAGGGCTACCTGGAAAACTTCAAACCTGTTTTCGAAAAGAAACAGCAAACACAAACAAACACGTTTTTAGGTAACTGTAACTTCAGCTCACCCTCATGAGACTTAAATACTGGCACTGCGTGACACGTACGGGCAAATGTGGCAATATTGGTGATATTTTGTGGCAACGTGGGGGGAGGAATCAGGGCCCCCGCTCCGGCCCAGAACCTCAGGGCTGAGCTCGGAACCCTCACGTGTGAGTGACAAGGGGCTCGGAACCCTCACGTGTGAGCGGGGAAGGGTTCGGAACCCGCACGTGTGAGTGAGGAGGGGGCTCGGGACCTCTCCTGTGTGAGTGGGGAGGGGGCTCGGGACGCCCGTTCCGGCCCGACCCTCAGGGCTGGGGATGCTCAGCGCTCCATGTCTGACAGGGCGGCCCATTGCCCCCCACACAGAGCCAGAGGGGCGCGGAGGAACGGGGCCCCTCAGCTCAGGGCCGTTCCCGCTCCCTTTCCCATTCCCATTCCCGCTCCCATTCCCAATGCCCGGTCCCGCTCACCCTCGCTCGGCGGTCCGCGGAGCCGGCGCAGGCCCGCTCAGCAGAGCGGCAGAGCACATCGCTCGGCCGGCGCGACGGGGCGCCGTGCCCGCAGGGCGGCTGGTGGAATAGCTCGGCGCTCCCGCGTGGCGCCTGTCGGCGGGCGGGGCCGAGCGAGGCCGAGTGGGGCCGAGTGAGGCCGAGCCGGGGTCGAACCCATACCGAGCGGGGCCGAAGCGGAGCCGAACGAGGCCGAAGCTGAGCCGAGCGGGGCTGACGGGGGCGCGATGGCGGCGACGCCGCCGCCCAAGCCCTGGGAGTCCCGGCGGCTGCCGGGCACCGCGCCCGCCTTCCAGTGAGTGCGGGCGGCTCTCCCCGGGTGTCCCCGCCGCGGTGGCCACGGGTGTTCGCCCCCTCGGGCCGGCCGGGCCCTCTCCCCCGCGGCGGGCTCAAAGGTCGGGCCCGGCCGGGGCCGTGCGCGGCCCCGGGGCTCGGGCGGGGTGGGCGGCCCGGGGCGGCCCCGCACTGTGAGGGGTGGGCTCGGGGTGCGGGCCTTCGAGCTCAAACCCCGCTGGTGCCGGAGGGAAGCTGCCTGTGGGGAAGGGAAGGGAAGGCAAGGCAAGGCAAGGCAAGGCTGTGTTGTCACCGGTGGGTAGAGGGAGTACATAGTCCGTTACTGGGCGCATGCAGAGTGCATTCCTGGGGACATTCAGAGCCCATCCGTGGGGTCTGTGCAGCGCTGTGAGGCCCCGAGCTTCTGCAGTGCTGGGGGAGCTGCGTGTCATCCCCAGGACTTGGAAAAGATTCCTGTGTGTTGTCAGTCTCGTGTGTGTGCCCGTCTTCTGGGAGCTCTCCCAGAAAACCTAGCCTGCTCGTGGAGAAGGATGCACAGAAAGTGTTTGTAAACTCCTTCCTTTTAATGAGAAGTCAAGGAAAACTCGCCTGGTGGCTGAATATTCGTCTTGTTTTTCACTTGGTGCTGGTGATTGCAATTGGAGGGAGCTGAAACTGGGCGAAAGGTTGGCCCAACACTAAACATTGAGCAGAAACTTCGCTAGGTTCTCTGCAGCGTGCTGAGCCAGCAGTTTGGTGTTAATTTTTCTTGCTGGGTTTATTTGCCTCATCTTAAATGGCTTTAAGTAGCTTTAAAGTGGGATGTCACAAGCTGACTGTTGGGGAGGGGACTGTAGTGTGAGTTACTAAGTTGCAGTAGCTCTGTTTGCTGGGATAAAAACTTATTTTTCCTCCCGTTTTCAACTGCTGAGAGAGTTGCAGTCTGTGACGGAAAAAGCAGCAGTGTAAAGACACAAATTTTATTCTTTTCTGTGGAAACCTGTAAGTTTTGCTGAGAGGAAGCTGTTCCCTATCTTGTATGGAAATAGTACAGCAACCAGCAACTCCATAGCAATTCCAGCTTGACTGTCTTCTTTTTTTCCTGGACTGCAGAAGTGGGAAGTCGTGGGATGAGGCAGTAAGCATGGGAAATAAAATGTTTGACTTTTAGGGTGATAATATGTGAATGAAACACACACATTTTTATTGAAATGGCAGAAGCTGGGCAAAAAGCTGCTTGACAGAATTCAAATGCCTCTCAAATACTTACAGAGTCTTTTTACGAAGGGCGTTGATAAAACAGTTTAAACTTGTGGGCGTACAAAGGAAAAAAATTACTAAATAAAATACAAATAATGTAGTCAATAATATCACTTTCTGCCAACATTTATCAGTAGTAGATTCAATCCCTTCCTTGACAACCCACACAAAGGTAAACAGGTATTTTGGGTAGAGGGGAAATTTGGGAACCCCAAAGTCCTTGCACATATTGTTGCATAATTACTTAGATTCTCAATTAGGTCATAACACCCTTTAAGAGTAGTTTCAAAAGAGCTCTCCGGCTTTCTTCGTGCTGTATCATTGCCTCATTGTATAGAACAGCTAGGAACAAGTGTTGGAAATAAAGCTTTCGGATTGGAAAGTTCATAAAAATTTGTGTTAGGGCCTATGAGAGGCTTTCATGTGCAGAAGAATGACCTGGGTGTTAGAGAAGCAGGTTTGATGGCTCTGGGTTGTGTATTTCATGTGTCGATACAATAAATACACAATAAATAATACAGTAAATAGACAAAGTTTTTTGTGTATACATTCCACTTCCATGTTTACATTGAATATCTCATCATGGGCTGTTTTTTTCTCTTGAAAGACCTGTGTTTCCTGACCAGATTTTTTACTTCAAATAAACAATTAGCAACATATTGAGTGTTTGGCTCCCAGGTTCACTATCCCAACACTACTGAAACTCGCTGTGGTATTTATGTAGGTACGTGGAAATGAAAATTTAAACTTTGGGTGCTGATCCTGATTATCTCAACTTGTTTAGGTCTGCTGACTTGGGTGACAGCCTGCTGACCAGACCTGGACAACCCACAGTGGCACGAATCCCTCCACCCATTTTGCCAAGACCATCCCAGCAAACGGGAAGCAGCAGCCTGAGCACTTTCAGGCCAGCCTATAGCAGTTCTTTTTCTCCAGGCTATGGTTCATATGGCACCTCTTTCTATGGCACCTACAGTCCCTACAGCTATGGCTATGGAGGTCTGGGCTATAACCGCTTCTGCGCCGATGGCATTCCTCCCAGCAGGTTTGTCCAGCAGGCTGAGGAGAGCAGCAGAGGTGCCTTTCAGTCCATCGAGAGCATCGTGCATGCTTTTGCCTCGGTCAGCATGATGATGGATGCAACCTTCTCAGCTGTCTACAACAGCTTCAGAGCTGTCTTGGATGTGGCCAACCACTTCTCCCGCCTCAAAATTCACTTCACCAAGGTGTTTTCAGCTTTTGCTCTAGTGAGAACTATAAAGTACCTCTATCAACGCCTGCAGCGCTTGCTGGGCCTGCGGCAGAGCTCTGAGAATGAGGATTTGTGGGCTGAGAGTGAGGGCAAAGTAGCTCGTGCTGGCCTTGAAGACAAGGTGGCTAACTCTGCAAAATCCTGGCCCATTTTCTTGTTCTTTGCTGTTATAATGGGAGGCCCGTACCTGATTTGGAAGCTGCTTTCTACATACAGTGATGAAGAAACAGGTAAAGATGACCTGCAGCACCAGAGAAGTGCAGCATGTATTGTTCCTTTTGTTGGCTGTACAGTGATTAATCTCACACCACAGTATCAGTAATTAATAGATACTGGGGCACAGTACTGAATTTTAGGCACGTGATACAAGTGACAGCCTGCCTATTGTTGGGTTAGGGTGTAGTTTCATGCTGAGGTTTTCTGTGATTACAGAATCATGGTTCCTCTCTATTTCTGGTTCCTTCCTATTAGATGAGGTAGCTCGGGTTGGGTGGGACAAGGGTTGATTTACTCAATAAATCTTGCTTTTCGTGTTATTTCTGTCACTTCTCTGTTGGAAGAGTTTGAGCAGGGAAGTGAAAGTGTTTTCTTTATTTTCCTTTGAAAAAACCACACCAAACTTTGTAACTCAAAGCAGATAAACTTGTGATTTGTGTTTGAAAACAGTGTCTAGCAACTGGGCAAGTGGTGAAGATGACCATGTAGTTGGAAGAGCAGAATATGATTTCAATGCTCTCTCAGAAGAAGAAATTTCTTTCCGTGCTGGTGACATGCTAAGATTAGCACCCAAAGGTAAACTTTTAATTTTGTATTTATTTCCTAATCACTTGGGAAGTAAGTTATAGTGTAAGAGTCTGAAAATTGAAACAAAAAAGTCCCCAAACCACCTTATTTGACCAAATTCCACATTCACACTGATTTTTTCTCCCCATTAAGTGATTACTTGCATTCTAATAAAACTTACTGAGTAGTTTTTGTTGAATTGTTTTGTAACTTGATGTGTTTGCATTCTCTTCTTCAGAACAACAACCCAAAATCCGGGGTTGGCTCTTGGCTAGTTACGATGGCCAAACAACAGGACTTGTGCCAGCTAATTACATCAAAATCCTGGGCAAAAGAAGAGGTAGGAGAACAGTGGACCTGGAGAGGATTCCGGAGCAGCGGCCAGCCTTTCCCAGCACAGCTGTCAGAGGAGCCCCTGCTGCTGTGACTTTAGAGGAGCAGGAGGCTGCTTTTGAAACTGTTTTTGCTGGAAGTAGCAAAGTTCCCATTGCATCGGACTCTGCTGTGGCCGCTGGAGAGAAGCAGGAACTCTAATGCACTTTGATCAATAAAGCAACTGAACTGTGCTTTATTGATACCACTTAGGGTTTGTTGAAAATCTGGTTTGTAGTGGAACACTGGTGGGTTTGCACCAGTTATTGCTGCAACTGGCTGGTGAAGGGATGGAGAAATGATTGCTCAAATTTGTGGTATTTATTTTTGACTCACCTAAGGCTGGACGTCACTGATTCTATCCAACCACCTGGCAGCAAGTCTGAGATATTGAGATAGGAGAAGTGAGGCATCTACAAAAAAGAAAACAGTAAAAAAAAAAAAATAGGGACTGCCATTCTTGTTTAGGCGACAACACCCAGTCCTCATTACAGTATTGGCTTGACAAGAAGCCTCTTCAATAGATGTGCAAAGGGAGGACTGATTTCTGTAAGGTGTCCTTCAAAACTTCACACTCAGAACCATGAGAGAGTAATAGCACATTGTCTCCCTCTGAAAGGAGGGAGAATTGCAGGAGTTTTACACAATTGAACAATTAGAAGGTTTAAGTTGCTTTTCATAAGAAGTTCTGCCATAAAAAACTTAACTCTTAGAAGAAAGGGACTTGGGAGGAAGGAGGAGAAATAGAGTTTACAAAGGAGGGCAGTGAGGCATCACCAGTAGTTCCAAGCAGTTCTCTTTTGTTTATTAAAAGGACATTAGAATAAAGGGTATTCTGCAGTCAGGCACTCATTAGTTGTTACTCCCTTAACTAACTTTGCATCACTCTTAGCCATTTTGTGCTGTAGCCTGTTAGCTGCCTATCCACAGTCTATCAACTCCCTTCTGCATCTCAACTTATTTCAGTTCTTTATTGATTTTATATGAGTGTCAAAATATCTATCCTGGGTTTTTGAGCAGTAGGAAAGCCTTGAGTTGGGGCAAAGTAATTGGAGCATCAAAGAAAAAGTAACATTTCTTACTTAATTGTCTCAGAGAATGTCTTGGAGTTGGACAACTTTTTATGCTGCCTTTCAGGTGGTAAATTTTGCATCTGCCCATAAAATTTGAGGGCTTCAGTTTATCAAAAGCCATAAAAATATTAAAACTGTTAAGAGTATTTTCTTCATATGGGTGTTTGAGAATTCTGTCTTGAAATACTGTGTTGGTTTTTTGTTAAATGAAGCAAAGATAATTTTTTTTCCTAGTAGTATGTATGTATAACATGTTGAACTTCTGAAGGTTACATCAATGTATTAAATAACTAAGTTTGTCTTAATCATTAAAATAGCTGGTTTTTTTAAAAGGTACTCAAAAATGTAAGTAGGGCACAGGCCTTTGCTTAATTGATTGTTTCAGTTTGACCATTCCTACAGAGATCTTCAACATCCGTTATGTGTTAACAAAGCTTTCAGTATTTATATTTTATTTGCATTTGCTGGCCTTGGGTTCTTACAAGTCTGTTCAACACAACAAAATTCTGAAAAAAACTGAAATGAGCACAACTTTATTGAGGTAGAGTGGCTGAAAAGACAGATACTATGCTGGAACCTTGATTTTAAAGTAATCTATGAATGCCTGTTGTTGATAAATAGAACATGAATTTAAGTGGTTGTGCTCAGGTATTGGGAGATGGTGATTAGAATAAATTGTAGTAAATTGTTAGATTTTCAAGTGCAGATGTAAAGGAAAGCGTAGTTTGTAAAGGAAAGGGCAAATGAAAAACTTGAAAATAGGTTTAAGAGGTTTAAAGCAGCATATGTTACTGAGACATTGCCCTCCCTGGGTGCCAGGGCACAGAAGAAAATTATTTGAAAATTATATCTGTTATTGAAATCAAAATAGAAAAAAAACCTGAAGTCTAAAATACAGAGAGGCAAAAGGGGGAAGGGGGGTATCAAGTGTACAGTTCTGTGTGCAGTGTGTCCTTGGAGGGAACTAATTTAGTGTCCTGAGATGTAATTAATGGACTGTCAGCCTCTCTTGTGTCAGTGAAAGATTTCAGTCAGAGGAAGGGTCTTTAAATGAATGAATAAATAAACCCCAAACTTTTTTTTTGTTTTAAATAATATCCATTCAAGTAGACTTTTTGTTTTCCTGGCTGTTTTTTTCCTGTTTTCTCTTCTGTTTTCTGGCTCAGAACAAGTTGAGGAGGCAGTGCCATGATGTTTGTTGGAATGCTTTAAGTCTTATTTTAGAAAGACAAGTTTAATTTCACTTTCAGGTCATACTATTTTGAAAACCATTCTTTTAGTGGGAAGATAGGTTGTTCTTACCTGAGTTGTCTTTATATTAGTTTGACTTAGCCTACAAGTCGCTGTCATCATTGTACCTATTATATCTCAACAAGAATTTTGATCCTTTGAATCTTGCAATTACTTTAGTTGGAAAAGAAGGCTCTGAGGCAATTAAGTTAGTTATTTAACTCACAGTTAATTGTACTGATTGCAGAAGGGTATTAAAGTTCACCGAAGTAAAATATGCACTAGAATTCACTGTCGGTTTCTGTCCATGTGTCAGGCTACAGGGAAAAGGACTAAATGAACACTGGGGGAAAAGGAAGGCTGGTGGACAGGCTGGCTGCTCAACACTTACACAACTTCAGGAAGGGGAGAAGACTAAAAGGAGCAGGTGTGGCTGCAACAGGAGAGTGTAGAAGAGGAGATCAGAAAAGAGAGGTTGTTGAAATAGTGCTCAACTTAAGCATTAGGCAATCAGCTGTTCTTTTGAGGTCTGTACACAATAAGTTACCTTTATGTTATTCTTTGGAATTATTTATGTAACTGTAGCAGACCTAGAAGTCTGTAACAGAGCTTTGACATCTGTTTATGTAAGGTTTTAGTTTATTCCTACTTAAATCTTACTGATACTGTTTAGTAGATCAACCGTTTTCTGCTTGAATATGTGAGGTACTGACAAATGCCACTTCTGAGTGGTTCTCTGGGTGCAAACAGAACGTGAACATGCACAGGTTCAAAGCTTTGTTCAGCTTTCTGAATAATAAATTTAAAATACTCTCTTTGTCTAGTAAAACTCAATAAATTGGCCACTTTTGCACAAGCTCAAAAACTCTTCCTTGTGTGAAATTAGACTCCATCTAGAATATTAAGGTTGTTCTGACTCACTTGGAGGTCTTGGTGAAATTTGCTAGTGAGGTAAATACAAAGGAAATGCAGTTTCTTACAAATCTGATCTGTTTGCAGTGAAAATCCACCAGAAGAGGTACAGCCTTGGAAACCACCATGGGGATTTCTTGGTGCACCAGTGTAGAAACACTTGTCTGCAGTTGTACTTGTTTTACCAAACATAACACAAGAAGTTATGTCACTGTGTAGTTCCTTCCAGATTTTTATCCATGCAGGTGTGGCCCGAGTGTTGAGATTGGAGAACATTTTTGGGCTGTAAAGGCAAGCAGTGATTGTGTGTGTCCACAGGTGGTGAGACACATCCTTTTCCCTCCTCCTTTATCTTGGACTGGTTCCTCTGCAGGGCGATTTGAAGCAGCTTTGGGCTGATAAATCTGGGTTTCTGTGGCCACATGGAGCTCAGCCTTTAAACAGCTGGATAATCTCTCTTTGGAACAAGTATACTGGTGTAACTGGTTTGAGCAGTAACAGAGGCATGATGTCAGTGCAGGGCACCCCTGCATCTTTCTTACCTGCCTTGAGCTACTCAAGTTCCCTAACTTTCACAATAGTCACAAAACTATCAGATTCAAGCAATGACAGGGATTATTTATGCTGTCAGAGTATAAACACAGTTTTGTGGTTTTAGAAATGAAAAATACAAAAAGAAAGTTCCAGTACCTCTGAATTACTGTAACTGATCAAGCACAGTCTCTAGAACAGCAAATGAGTAAAATTTAAGATACTGATTTTTTTTTTTTAATTCTCAAATACTAATACTGGGGGCTTTTTTCTTATTTAAAAAATGAAGAGGGAGGGACTGAACTTCTGCCTAACAGCACAGGTTAATTAAAAAAACAGGTTCCAGTTCTCATACCATCAAGTTTCCATTCATCATGAAGTAACTGGATGTCATCATAATACAGCAATATTCCAGCACTAGCTTATTCTGTGGATGGCTGCGGGGTGGTATGAAATCAGTGGGTTTTGCTTTCACTGAGACCTGAGGGAAGCTTTCAGACTGATTTAGAGAATTTGGATTTCAGATAGTTGTCTAGATTGGTGGATTTTTTTTTTCTCAATTTTCCTGTGCTTTTTTGCTTTCTCTGTCCTCATTGTATTATTTCAGTGTTTGCAAGTAGGGCTTTTGGAAAAAAAAAAATTAATATCCGTGATTTTTGCCAAAATAGCAAGAAGGAACAGAAGTTCCATGGCGTGATTGGGAAGGATTGTTATGTGGGAAATGGGGATCTGGGCTGGTCTTTGTCAGGTACGGGTGGCTTCCCACAGGAAGTAATTTTAAAATGTTTGGCAATATTTGATACAGTAGGACACAAACTGTGTGGGTGAAACAACAGGATCGGGGACTGTCTGACCCTTTGCAGAATAACTGGTGAACCACTCCCAGTGGCTGGGCTGTTATGTGTAATTAGCTGTAAGTTCAATGTTGTTATTGTTTTTATAGTTAACAGTGTATCAAGTATTTGCAGCTGGGAAAAGCTTAAACCGAGGCTCCTTTTTGGTGGGAGCGTGGAGTGCATTAACACATTCCTGCTTAATTCACTTGCTGTGCTAACATCACCAGAGTGATTCTTGCGTGTGATGCAGTATTTTGGCGGGCGGTAAGAACTCCTGGTGGCCGGACTTTTCCTGCCCTGCAGGGCTCTGGCAGGTGGGAATGCGGCGGTGAATTCTGACTGAGAAAAGCGGAGTTACGGCTGCGGGGTTCTGCTGGGAAA